>JBBPBS010000249.1:4582146-4616206 GCA_037974835.1 Cicer judaicum
GCCCCCCCCCCCCCCTAGTTTGTGCACAAGTAATAGATAACTTTGAACCAAAATATATATTTTTTCATTAATTAAAATATTGTTCATACATATAGTTAAAAAAAAATAGCAGTACATAATTAGTTCCCCCTTGATAATAGCAAAAAAGACGTGAGAGCAATGTTGAGAGAAGATAGATGTTAAAATGACAAAAATGACGATAATCCCTTAGAAGAAGATATAGAAGGCCGGGGAATATCAGGGAAGGTTAGAGGTGGGTTAGGAAATGGTGGTTCAAGTCCTAACTTGGGCGAGAGTTGAGTGACCATTCATCCCCTTAAGATTGCATTTCCCTTTCTTGATGGGACTGCCTATCAATGATAATTTGGAGAACTGTAAAAATATTGGGGATGTCTTTACGAGTTTTTGAGGTGTTATTCTCGAATTTTGACCACTTTGAAGGACGACGGTCTTAATCCTTTTGAGGAGTTGAAGAGGGTTGTCTTGGAGAAGGGGCTACTGTAGTGGGAAGAGTACATGACATGGACTGAGCTTGAGGGACATGGACTGAGCTTGAGAGACATATGGGCCATGAAGATCTATATTTGGAAAAGCCATGAATTGGTTAATTCCAAATAGAGAGGATATGGTCTTTTCTAAGACAAAAGTTGGAGACATATGAGGGGTTGGTATACCAAAAATGGGAAGAATGTTGAAGACATAGAGAACATTCTTGAAGAATGTTGATTCCAAAATTTTGAAAGTTTGGATTCAAGAATGTTTTACTCTCATAAAGTTTTCTTTTGCTGGTTCCAGAAGAGAAATGAGTTTGATTTTGATGGATGTTTAGAGTTGGTGGAATGAACATATCTTTCATCATGTGTGAAATATTTTTGGAGGAAAATTTTGAGATTTTAATGGTTGATTTTTCATTGGAGAGGGGAACATTGAAATATCTAAATTTTTAGTGAGAACCATACTGTAAGGAACAATATTTCTCTTGTAATCTCTATTGGTGGAAGCAATCATGTTTTGAATGACGATATAGGGAATATCATTTTTTGGCAATGAAGAAGGTGACAAATAATGAGAGCATCGTTATCAAATACATACTTATGGCTACCATAATGGGGAATGATTGAATGCTGATTGATGTTGTTAAATTTTTTTGAAAGGGGTTTCAAATATGCAAATACATAGGTGTGGAGCTAGGGATAAAGAGCTCTTTTGAAAACCATATATTTGTTGATGTTTATGGCAGAGTACCAATCTTTCTTAGAGATTGTTGTCCCTTTAGTGTGTAAATGTAAGATCTCAGCTAAGATAGTAGGGGTGAGCCGAATTTCTAACTTGTTTAAGATGGAGACAAGCAAAGGTTTATCGAAAAAATCTTGAGCTTTGCAATAAAAATCTCAAACAACTTCGGGATAAAAGGAATTTTATGTTTCTAGAAATTTTGACCAATAAAGGGCGTCAATATGTTGTTTGATTGAACTACCTTCAAACTGAAGGTTATCAAACACAAATACTTTGCCTATGTCAAAGGGTATTTTGGCCCATTTGTCTTGAAAAATCTTTTGGCATTTGTTGAGGAGTGTTGTTTGCTTTGAGATTTGTAGGAATATTGTTTTTGTGGATTTGGATTAGGTGGAGAAACAACTTGTTTAGTTTTTTTTTTTTTTTAGTTTTTGTTTGGCTAAAAGTTGAGATAAGGTGAAAGATGATCTTGTTGATTTGAAAAGTGACTTAGTATGTTTTTTAGGAACAAATTTTGATTTTGAAGGTGGTGTTTTTGAAGATGAGTAAAGGCGTTTGACGGGTTTTGTTGGTGAAGTGGTTGGTTTTGAGGGTTTTGGAGTTGGTGAAGAAGGTTATAAAGAAATTAATGGAGTTTTTTGTGGTGTTTTGGATGGAGACTTTGAACTAGTGTCATCATCAGAGATAATATAAATGGTGGTATCAACATTCTTGAACTTTTTGGAGGTTCCAACTTTAGCCATTATCCTCATCGATCTTTGTTCGGATTTGGGATTATCATATTGGTTTTTTATAGGTTTTTTCTTTAGATGTAGTGGAACTTGACTGGTGTTAGGGAGATTATATTGGTAGATACTAGAGAGGATGGAGATAGGTAGTGAACTAGCTTCTGGGGATGAAGATAAATAGTCAGAAAAAGGTTTTTTCCGATGAAGAAATTTCTATAGGTGTGGGTCTTGGTGGTGGAGATGGTGATCGAGAAGGAGATGGAGATCTAGGTTTTGGGTTTTTTTGAGCAGAGGCCTTGGTGTGAGCTATGTTTGTTGAGAGAGAAGAGAAGAACAAAAAAGAGAGAAGAAAATTGTTTGTAGAAAATGAGAGTATTATGGTTTGGATGAGAAGAAAGATAAATGGGTTTTTAGGATTAAATGAAGGAAGGGGGAATGTAGGTCATGATATGGCTAAAGTAGCCGTTATTTGAATGAAGAGAAAAAAGAACTGTTAATTTTTCATTAAAAATAAAGCTTATGAACTTCTCTTTAAAATAGAATGAAGACTGATGTGAAGAAGATAGGATGAGAATGTTCTTCGTTTTTATCCAGAACAATCATGTTTATTTTTTACAAAGGAGTTTGTTGGGAATTATGATGATATTTAGTTTTTCCTTGATAAAATTAAAATTCTCTTCAATAAGTGGTTTAGTAAAAATATCATAAAGTTAATTTTTGGTGTCGACAAAGATTAATTCAACATCCTTTTTGTTAACACGATCCATAATAAAATGATGTTTTATTTCAATGTTTTTTGATTTTGAATAGGGTTTTTGAGAGATTTATAGTACTTGTATTATCACAATAAATTAGTACATTTGTATAACTTATATAGAAATCTTCAAGTTGGTTTTTGATCCACAAGACTTGAGATCAACAATTTGCAACTGAGACGTATTCAGCTTCAGTAGATAAGGGAATTGTGTTTTGCTTTAAACATGACCAACTTATTAGAGCTTTTCCAAGAAACTGACATGCACCACTTGTGCTTTTCTTTCAATTTTATCCCGAGCATAATCAACATCATAGAAGACTACAAGATCAAAATGAGTTCCTTTGCTATACCAAAAGTCAAGATCAGTGGTAGTAACAAGATAACGGAAAATTATTTTTACAACAGACAAATGAGATTCTTTAGGCAAAAATTAAAATATAGCACATAAACCTATTGTAAAAACTATATATGGCCTACTTGTAGTTAAGTAAAGTAATGAACCTATCATTCCTCTGTATTCCTTTTCATAAATGAATTTTCCTTGTTCATATTTGTCCAAAATGGAGGATGAGTGTATGGGAGCTGTCATCATTTTAACTTCATTCATGTTGTATTTTTTCAAAAGATCTTTTATATATTTTTCTTGACATATAAAAATTTCATCTTTATGTTGTTTGATTTGTAAGCAGAGAAAATATCTCAATTCTCTCATCATACTCATTTAAAATTCACTTTTTATGAGATTTGAAAAATTCTCACACATTTTTCATTAGTTGATCCAAAGATGATGTCATCAACATACACTTGAACAAGTCATTTTTATCATTTTTTCTAAAAAGTGTCATGTCAATTTTACCTCAAAAAAATCCATTTTTGATTAAGAAAGAAATTAGTATTTCATACCAGGCTTTAAGGACTAGTTTTAGTCTATACAGAGCTTTAGTAAGTTTAAACACATGATTTGGTTCCTTTTGAACTTCGAAACTAGGAGGCTGATGAACATACATTTGTTCATTTATAAAACCATTTAAAGTACTTTTGACATCCATTTGAAAACATTTAATAAGTTTATAAGATGCACATGCAAGAAGGATTTTGATATCTTCTAACCTTACCACTTGATTTTAGAAGAACACATTTTTTTTTACTATTTTTATCAAACTAACATTGATCGAGTTGCTTTTTAGCCATAAAGAAAAAGATGATGTTATTGTCGATTGTCTTAAAATTTTATATAACTTTTAAATATTAGTTCACGGTGAATTATTACTAGCTCTATCGCAACATTGGTCCTTTAAAACATGATATATAAGATTCATTTGTCTTTTTATAATGGATAAGTTAGTTGATTTTGTAATCCGAATGAGAGTCCCTATTTTTATCCTATGTGTCTTTGTGTTAGAAATGATGATGATATTAATGAAAGATTATTAGAAATAATGATGTCAATAATGAGAGCTAGTGTTGATGTGAATTGAAAAAATAAAAAAGTACCACATAGGAAGGATAACACACACTAGTAGTGTTTATAAGGTGGAGGTATGGAACTTGGGATGTGCCCAAAGGGTTACTCCAATTTTGTGAAGGTGGAAGAACCTATGTGAGCATCTAATCTTTGGAACTTGGCATCCAATCTGTTTATTGCCCGATGAAACACTAATCTTTAGACTCACGCATCTTATCTTTAGAACAATTTTATACGGTACAGTAGAACTCTGATACAGTGTATCTAAACTGTTTTTATCTTGGAGACTTCGTAATTGATAGTCTATCTTGCACAATTTAAGCAGTATCGTGAATCGTCTTAAAGAGAGCCATCTAGTTAGCGACTCAATTCAATAATATTTTTTGTAGCATAAATTGATTTTAAAAGTTTTTTAAAACTTAAAAATATCAGTTTGTGAATATCCGATTAAGACAACTTGCTTGTGTTGACCTCACCCTTTTGTACATGAATCTTACTTACTATCGCTTCTCTGTATTGGTAGTGACTTGGTAGTGACTCTTTCCTTCCAAATTTCAATCCTTCGTGATAGTACTTATCATGTGATCAGCAAAAAAGCAAGTGGATGAATTTAACTTATACTAAGCCAAAATTCATTCCTTCATTCATATATTATTCATATCATCAAAATTTAACTTGATGACATAGATTAAATATAGATGCCTTTTAATCTAATTGGACAGTGTCGCATTAGCAACTTACCTATCATAATAATATCTCACTTATCTCATCACTAAATTTTAACCTCAAATTCATATGTGAAAAAATATTCAAGACATTTATAAATAAAAATGGTGAATGAAGCAATGTAGAAAGATTAAAAGTGCATTCAAATTAAATTTAAACGAGTGCATTTTGCATAATAAAAAATCTTAACTTATTAAATTCTTACTCTTTCTATAAACATTTTAATACACTTGCACTACATTGTAACCATTGGAATCAAATTTAGTGCAGATACACAAGGACTTTGTAACTGATTTAAACCATTCGATATTAAATCAACGCTCGAAATTGTTTTAATATAATAGACACAATTTTTAATTTAAACCGTCGGATCTAATGTTGATAGCCACTACATATAACTGTATACATATCTTAATGTAGAGAATCTGGGTCCCATTTATTCCACATTATGATTAAATGGTTCTGATTTAAACATACTTAAAACCCACTTATGATTTAAACATAGCACATGAATAATTATGAAGATGTATAATAACAAATGCATGGCAGCAGGGAAAATATTCCCAAGTACAATTGAATTGATTACATATATATATCAAATAAGGTCGACAAACATGGACAAAATTTGTGGGGTTTGAATTTCTATCTAACTATTAAGAGGGCTATTTTTCCCCTTAACATTATGCAACCCATTTGGACTTTTCTATAGCTTAAGACAACAAATAATTTTATTTCTACATTTCCAAAATATGTGGTTCCAAATTTTTCCAATTAAATTATTTCAAAATGTTCTTAATTGTACAATAATATAAAGGTGAGGTGGCATGAAATAAATCTTCCCTTTTAATCCTCTGACTAAACTTTCTTGCACAAAAACATATAATTTCTATTTTGTTTTTATTTTTTTCTTTTATTTATAATTTTTTAGTTTTCAAAAAAACTAAAATTTTATAATTTAGAATTCGATCAAGAGATAAATAAAGTAAAAAAAAAAATATTCTACCAAGAATTTAAACTTCTAATTTATTATTTTATAAGTAGAATAGAATGGATCCCTAAAATGTTTGAGGGTAGGATTAGCTAGCATGTGAACTAAGACTTAAAATAAATAAATGCTACAACCCAAAACTAATTTCTATATAGTCATTTTTACTACACTATAGATTCAGTATTCATATGATCTACATGGTATCTCACAAATACTGAAACAATAATGGAGAACATTTTAATTAATCACCTTGCCAAAAAAAATGCAAGGAAATTAAAAAAAAATGGAAAACAAAAATAAAAATTCAGGGACCATTTAAATATTTCCTCACCTTAAATAATTTTCTATAGCAAAATAATAATTTTCTATAGAATTTCTTATGCTTCCTTTGATCCCTCCCTTCTTCTGATCATAATCCTAAAAGCCCCAGAGCAAAATAAAGTATGTAACTATACATACAAGAAAATTGAATGACAAAACCTGCATAAGAAGTAAGATTGAAGCATTAAATTAAAAACTATTATATTGGAATATTTATAGACCTATTCCAACCTAATTATCTGCATAAACACTTCTTTATGAAAACAATTTATAACTTATATTAAAATAGTCTAACTTTATTTTATCTCTCATTATAAAAATAAAAACAAAAAAAATTATAAACAAATACTTACCATAAGCTCTTAATGAAACTTTTTATGGAAAGAGGAGCATAATCTAATATGAAAGTAAAAAAAAAAAACATAGAAGGTAATGAGAATTTTGATTACATTAGATTTGGATGGAACAACCATTTGTGGTAGATAACCTTGCAATCCAATGTTATAAACAGGGCTACCATCAGGATAATAAAGACCATAGTTTCTTTCAGAAGTAGGACCAGGCTTCAAATCTTCATTAAAAAGTGCAAAAACATATACATCAATTGGAACCAAAGGTTTTCCAGGTGTCCCTTGTTTTTCCTCAATTCTTCTAAGCAAATTTCCATTATACAATTTTGCATTTTGTATTGTAGCTCCAAATTCATTTGTGTAACCCTTTGAAGGCCAACCTGTCTCAGAAATCCTAACTTCAATATCAGAATAGCCCAATAATTTAATTGCAGCATATACAGCATCAATTTGTGCATACAACATGTTATCATAATGTAAATTTGTATTTGGATCAACCAAACCTTGATTTGGTTCAAATAGTACATAGTTTAAATTAACCTCACTAGGGTTATCTTTGTATGCAAAAAAAGGGTAAGCATTAATAAAAAAAGATGAATTTATTTGAGATATAAATTCAACAAGTGGTTGAATATATTGCATAAGATCTTGTCTAAAAGAACCTAATGAAGGAGGGTAAGAATTTGACAAAATGTTGAAAGAATGAGGTGTTGTGACACTAATTTCTTGGTCTAATCCAAGATTTACAAGGGCATTATAGACATTTTGCATTGAAGGTAAAAGGTTCAACATTAATTGAGTATCATTGGTATTGAACACTTCATTTCCTATAGTTATGCAATTTATTTTTGTTTGTGAAAGGTAAGGTAGAACATGATTTTGAATCCATGTTTGAGCTTTAGAAGGGTCAGTCATATTTTGAAGATCTTCATTTCCAAGTCCTATGACAAATTCAACATTTGATTTGGAGAAAGCATGTAGAACATTTGGATCAGCATCATATAGTTTGATTCTTGTTGCATTCATTGACTTTATAAGAATAGCCACTCTGGAAGGTGAAGGTAAATTGTTGGCTATTTGTCCATAGTTTATTCCAAAACTTAGGCCTTGGATTTGAACAAATGAAGCTGAAAATGAAATATTTAGAAACATTAGAATGTTTATAATAGAAAAAAATAACTCATTATAAATTATTCTTTGAAGTGATATATATAAGAAGTAAACATAAGATAGATAAGAAAGAACCTGAAATGGTGAGAAGAAAGAAAAGAAGGAATTTGAAGAAGGAAGAGTTTGACATAATTAGTGATATAATATTTGACTATAGTAGCCAAATTCTTTTCTAGGCACAAAAATTGAGGTGATGCAAGGTTGGATACCTTACACGGCTTCTCATCATAATGTGTGATCATGACATGGACTTGGATGTATTTATATTAATTAATTACTTCATTAATTAATCGTAATGTATTTCAATGAGGAGAAAGAGGTGCAGAAACACCCTGTTTTTAAGAGCTATGTTATTGCACAATTTGCTAAAATTTGCTATTATATGATATTGATTACACCTACTTTATTTTATTTAGAAGATTATTTCACTTGTAAATAACGTGGTTATATGTAAAAGTTGTTGGGTTCCTTGAGCGAAGTAACAACGGTAAATAATTTCAGATCATTAAGAGAATGAGATATTATATTTCAATCAAAATTCTTAAACCGTTGTAAATATGTCACTTTTCTTAAATATTCATAATTGATATGAGATTACCACCATTTAAGTGTGAGTACCACATCCTACACTTGATCAAAACATCAAAATCCTGCTTTCACTCTCCCACCAAGCTAAATCAAAGCTTTGGTATTACTTATTTGAGAGTGTGACAGAGCGCTAGACTTCCACTCACACTTAAATTCAATCAATTTCTTCCCATATCAAATTCTTGATCCATACGCCAAGATTCCTCTCCCACTCCTCCCACAATCTTGAACCAGATTAACATAACTTGTTAGAGAATCCAAAGAGCATCGAGAGAAACAAAGAGTCGATGGTCCCAGACCACCAAGAGATCGAGACACTACATCTCCACTCAAAATCACCAATTAACAAATGTCATAGCAAATCGTCTTAAATAAATATTACTAGACATCGTTGATGTCTCAGAGTGCTTTTGTGTCTAGTAGATTAGTTTCTGACAATGCCCTTCTAGTTTTTGATGTTTTTCATTACACGAGGAAAAACAAAATCTGTTGACGAAAAATGTTATGTATTTAAAACTAACATTTCTAAATTATATGATGTAATTAGACGACTTTTTATCATAGCAATTTTGACAAGTATGGCTTTTTTCTAACTTTTGATATATATTTGATTATGAATTGTACTTCAACAATCTTTTTCTCTATCATCATTAACAATGGACCTTGTCAAACGTTCACCCCTCAAAGAGAACTCATACAAGGAGACCCTCTATCTCTTTTCCTATTTATTTTGTGCAAAGTTTTTTCAAGTCTTATTCTAGAGCAATGAATCATAACATGCTGCATGGAATTCAAACAGCTAGAGCTGCATAAGTGCTGTCACATTTGTTTTACTCAATCTGATCCCACATGAGTTTAGAATATCTTCTATCTTTACAAGGATATTTCGAGCTAATTTTTCGATCTTGATTAGTCAAAGATCTCTTTCAGTCAAATATATCAAATGACAAAAAAAAATTTCTAAATATGAATTCCTTTTAATATTGTGGTGACACTATAAATTTTTAGGGGTTTCGTTCTATGTTGGTAGATCTAAGTAACAAATTTTTGATTATGTTCAAGACTGCATTTGGAAAAAGCTAAAAAGTTGGGAGAAATTCTTATCTTCAGCGGGCCATGAGGTGCTCATAAAATTTGTGGTGCAGCCTATTCAATCTTAAATCATGAATTGTTTCCTATTATTCAAAGGTTTGTGTAATCACATTGAAGTAATAATTAGAGAAAGTTTGGTAGGGCTGCAACAAATGAGAGAAGAAAAAGCTCCAAAAGTTAAACTTGAATAAATGTTGTCAACTAAAAAACAGACGTAGATTAGATTTTAGAAGTATTAGAGTTTTTAATTTGGTATTGCTTGCAAAATAGAGATGGAAAATCCAGTCTAATATTGCAAAGGCTATGTGTGAAGAGTGAGAACTGGGTATTATATAAATATTTAGGATAACTAGTTGCTTTTCAAAATGGTTACATGGCTTGGTCTAGTAATTATCATACCTCATATATCTCATAGGTATCTCAACTCATTATGCATGATACTATAACTTGAAATATTTTGTTGATCTATTCAATCTTGCTACCTTTCGAGGCTTCTCATTCTAATTCAACTCAAATGGGAGACTATGTTTTGGACCCTCACAAAACAAAAATTACGTTAAAAGTGTATCATGTTATTAGACAATGGGGATAGGGTGTGTTGAGACAAAATCTCAATTTAATGTTTTGATGAAAACAAACAAAAAGCTAATTAAGAATGTTAATTATGATTCTAAATGTTATGTTAATTTAACTTGTGCTTTTGAGTGAATTTAATCAAGCAAAGCAAAGAAAACAGCAACAAGAACACTAAAACATAGAAAGAGCTCCAGCCTCAAAAAAGTTTATCACAGCATGTTGTTCAAACTTTTTCTACATCTTTATCATAGAATCTGCCCAGGAAATTTATTCATATACAATCAGTACATGGTAAGGAACAAGTATGATTCATCCAAACGCAAAAAGGTTATTTGATCTCAAAATTAAAAGGAGTCAAAGACAGACAAAAGTCATGATGAGTGTGTAAACTCCAAAAATCAAATGTCAAGAAAGCTCAATCAATCTTGACATATGACAAGACAATTGCAAAGAAAATCCAGAATGATTAAAACGAGAACTCCAGAATGATTATTTAAGCTCAAGAAAGTTCATTCTAAAAATCGAGAACATTTATCATTCTCCGTTTTCTGCACAGTTGCAGCAGCTTTGCATTCTCTTTGTTTCAGCTTGAAATTCTTCTCCAATCTTGTCCAGTTGCACTCAAGACTCAAGATGGAGAATGTATCATCCAAGATCAATGAAGAAACATCAAGGACGCTAACAGAAAAGTACAAGACTGCTTTAAATGCTAAATCCAAAAGTTAAAAAAGGCTATATTATAGCATGATTAGTTTATTCAAAAGTACTGCCTTAAACCCAAAAAAGCATGGCCTCTCCAACAACTCTTTCGTACTTATCCAGTGCATCTTCAGCCTAAAAATAGAAGACCTTAATCAAGTATGAAAGCAAGAAATTCAAGTGCAGAGAAATCCATAATACAATCACACTTAAGCTTGAAATTCTGCAAAATAGAGGCAATATCATTTTCTGCAATTCGTGAAACTGCTACTGCTGCTGTATACTCATATATCAGTTTGCGAAATTATCATTAGATCCTCTGTACAGAATCTATTCTCAAACAAGAGTTGAGCAAGATCAGATTCTGTCAAAATCAATCCATTTGTAAAAACTCAAACTATAAGAGTTTCTTTATAGTTTGTTTAAGATTGCTTCCTATCAAGGTTAGATAGGTGTTGTTATTGCTTTCTGGGTGGAAAGTAATAGAGATTAAATTATATCAAGGGTGATCTAGAATAGGTGTTGTAAGATCAAGAAGGTTCATTGCTTTTAAACACTTAGTGGAAAATCTCACAGTGTGAGGACTAGACGTAACCCACGTTGGGTGAACCAGGATAAATCTTTGTGTGGTATTCTCTTTCCTATCTCCTTCTTTGTTATACTGCATTGATCAATTAAGATAAAATAGAAAATGATTTTCTGCTAATCTAAGAACGTTATCTGTTTTATAACACAAACCAAGAACGTTCTCCGTTTTCTGTTTTCATAACCAAGATCATTCTTGAGTTATTTTCTTAAGTTTTAACAAGAATTTTTAAAAGGCACATTTACAATTCAAACCCCTCATTCTTGTAAATCGACATTGTTACTTCAGGGTGAACTACATAAGCTCTCTCCCTCATTAGCGCAATCAAAAGTGTGGTCAAAGTTATGGAAGCTTCAAATTACTCTCAAACATGTTAACTTGGATTGGGGGAAAGAAACTTGTCCATAAAGACGTGATATTGGAGCCTTTGTGTTAGATGTGGTTCAGTTGAGTAAGATATTGATTACCTTTTTAAAGATTTCATTTGGTCAAAACATGTCTGATTCTAATTTCATTTAGGTGTTTGTTTTAAGGCTACTAATTTTTGTATTAACTAACTTAAAAATGTGATCAATCATAGCTCAGATAAAGAAACATATTTTGTCTTATCTTTAAATTTTTGCATTTGGTATGCTAGAAACAAAGTTAGTTTTGAAGGGGAAAAATACTTATACGCATGAAACAATCCATAAAGTTTGGGTGTCATATATTGAGGTCCATAACAATATGTTGAACGTATAAAATTTTCGCGCACATGTCTTTATTTTGACATCATTTTGGTCTCCCTGCAAGGCCTTTCATAAGGTTAATGTGGATGGAGTTGGGTCGGAGAATAATTAATGGAGCGCTGGAACAATTATTTTTGATGTTAATGGCTTTGTGATGACTATGATCACTTGTTATTTTAATGTACTTCCCAATTTTGATATTGAGGAATCATTGAGGTTGAAATTAGCCCTTCAATTTACTCTTGACATTAACTTTATATGGGTTGTGTTTAAAGATGACTCTCTTAATGTAGTACGAAGAATATAAGTAAAATTCAAATATATATCCTATTTTTGGTTGGAGATTGTTAATCGTAAAAAGGTTAGCGGCTCTTTATTTTTTTTTAAATTATGTTAAATGAAATACTAGTATTTCAACTCATCATTTTGCTTTGGATTCCCAAACTCGATATAGAATGAAAAATCTCTTATTTGTGTTGCCTCTTTTATTTCAATTGATTTAACAACTTAATGAAATTCATTTTAACATCAAAATATATATATACTCCACCTGTCTCTTTTTTTTCTTTCTAATACTCCCATTTGTTTTTATTTATGAGATTATGCGACTTTTTACACATATTAAAGAAATTTAATAATATAATTAATGTTTATAATTTGTTTATAACTATTACTTAATTAATCGTTGTGTATAAATATACTTAGTGTCAATTTTTCATATTCCAAAACTATTTAGTAGAATTATAGATTTCAAAAGAAATTTTTTATATTTTTTTAATTAAATAATATAGTAATTAAACTTACACACTTAATATATCAACAAGTCAAGAAAATTCGAATTCAAAAATACATATTAATGTCGCTATTAATTAAATTTTAAATTATTTTGAGATAAATAATTAGGGAGAGAGAATTCTTATACTTAAATGAAGCCCACGTGTTGATCAGAATCTCCATGAAGCTAGCTGATGCACTAGGGATGGCACGTTTTTGCTGTTATCTTAAAAACCAAAATCAATTTCCAATGCATCTTACTGCTGAATTCTAAAATATAGTTAAAAATAAAGAAACTGGATCTCTTTGACATAAATTTTAAATTAGATATTTTTCTTTGACTATGTTTTTTTTTTTTTATATTTCAAAATGGGGGGAGTATTTTATTAGATTTTTTTCACAAATCCTGATTGGATCTACTTATTAACACTATTATTAATTATATTTTTTTTTTCAAAATAACTTTTATATTTAGCTATTTTACATAAATTAAGAAAAAATAATAAAAAAAAATATTGTAATTTTATTAAATTATCTTTATTAATTATTGATGTATTTCACAAAGCCAAAGTAAAAATTTAATAATTTAAAAGTGATGCATAAGTATTAATTATAATGTACAATTAAAAAAAATGAATTAAATGTGAATTAATTATACAAACTATTAATTATAGAGGTGAAAGAATATTCTTCAAAGATGAGAATGTTCACTATAATTCACTTCATATGTGTATTTATACAAGTTGAATAAAATGAGTTGGTTAGTAAGTACTAACTAACTCATACAACCAACTTCAATTAACCAACAAAAAACTTTAATCACTCTAATTACTAGCACTGATTGGTTACCTATTGTTTCTATGCCATTTTGTTTTTATTGTACTTTGTTTTTGTTAAGCAATAGCACTGATGGTTACTAATTATAAGAGTGTTGATTGGTTTCTCAAATAGTTTACTAGTTGTTCTTATTAATATTGTTTGCGAAGTAGATGTGTATAATTTATCTAAAAATAATAATTTTTATGCATTAATTATACTGTGTGTTCTATTTTTGTCAGAACGTTGGTGTTGACAAATACTACCTCTGCTGTTTGAACAATTGATGGTTACGTGGAAGCCTCAACAATTTCTCTTAAAGTGACAAAAAGGTGAATTTTTAAAATATATTTTAAATTTTTTAATAAATAGATTAATGTAATAAAATTAAATAATTTAATATAACATTTGATCAAGTGGTTGTAATATTTGAATTTAATTCAAACTAATGTATTTTTTTAGTTATCAAAGATTATAATTTTTTTTCAAGAGTTTCATCAATTGACATGAGTTTCACTAATTTGACTCATGTTACATGTCAAGTCAGAAATATTTTTGAAGAAGATTCGTCGGTTAACCCGTTTGCATCTAATATATATAAATTGGTGGGGGTGAATCAAATTTAAAGTTTAATGTGATATACGCATTTTTGAATTTACGTGTAGAACTTTCATCGTCATCAATTTTATCATCTTTTTGTTCATGATTTGTAGCATATCTCCAACAAAATATTCAACAATTTTTAAGTTCGATTTATGATTTTATTTATGAGACTACAACTTTATAGAAGAAAAATACTCATATAAGACTATAGTGAAAGGTACATACAATTAGTTTATAAGAGAATATGAATTAAATTTTTATACTACGGAGTTTAAATGATTATGCAATTCGGTGCTAATTTTCTTCATCAAAATTAATTATTATAAAGGATTGGATTTACATTTGGTGCTAATTTTCTTCATCATCGAGATTGATTCGAATTTACATTTAATGAAATTGGTTCAACTATTGTAATGATGTATTTTGTTTCAAGGCTTTGCTATGTTAGTGCTATAGGTCGTATATGGAAGCACTATTTTTGGATGTTCAGTTTAGAGTTCAAGCATCAAATTACATGTTTTTGCGCTATAATTGATGCATAAAAATTCACCAACCTTTTTGATTGATTTTTATGTCTGATGGCTTGCCATATTCTTAGAACAATGCACACATACAAAGATTGTACTCTAAAATTTGTTAAAAAGAAATTGTGCATAAATGAAATGTTTTTATTATATATATATATATATATATATATATATATACATATATATATATATTAAGACTTAAATATTTAAGCCTATATATAATTAGATATATGTTGTATTTTAAATGCACTGTGGAGTTGCTTTTACTTGTACTGAGTCCTAATTTTATTATTATATGATCATTTTCAACATTTAGAGCTTATATGTTAAATTTTATTAGAACAAATATATTTAATTATGACGTATATTTGTATGGTAATTTATTTTAAAAGTAGTATATATTAAATTGTCATAAATATAAACTTCATGGTTTTAATGTTATTGTGTTTAATGCAAGAAATCTTAATTTATATGTGCATGATAGAATCAAAGTAACTATTAATATAATGTTTATTTTGATATTAAAAATTATTTGTGTATATATTTTAAAATTATTGTAAGTTGGACAAATGTTTATGGAAGAAAGTAACCAAAAATCTTAATGATTTTATTTATTGTTTGTTTTCTATTGTGATAATTATTTGAATTTACCTTAGAACATATTTAAATATGAAACTTGAATTAACAAATAGAATTTATTATGTATATATTAGTTACAATATAACTATAAAGATATGGTTTCTTTAATAGAAATGAAATAAATTCTTATTTGTTAAGGAGTAGATGATTTACATGTTTAGACCCACCTTATAATATTTGATTATAAAATAATTTATGATCATGTTTTGTTAGCTTGTGACAATATATAATTAATGCATTGAATGTATTATATCTTGAACTTGAGTATATTAAAAAGATAATTAGAATTTTAAATCGAGATGCTTATTAAATATAGTAAGAGGCAAAATGACATAAAAGTTTGTGTATGTGATAATTGAGATGCTTATTAATTGTATGTGATACAATGTGAAGAGATTAAATGGTAAATATCACCATGGTAAGGTGATAGTTGGTCAACACTATCAAGAATATCAAAGGTAATTAGATGTTTGATGTAAGTCATGATTTGTACTAAGCCTGATATAACATTTGTTGTTGGAAGGTTAAGTCGGTATGCAAGCAATCCAAGTAAAGAACATTGATATGCTATTGATAAAATATTAAAACATTTGAAAGGAATAATTAACTATAGTTTAATCTATAGTGGATATTTTTAGTTTTGGAATGATATACATATGTCAGTTGGATAAATCATATTGAAGATCATGCTTCCACAAGTGGATGGATCTTCAATCTTGGTAGAAGTGCAATTTCTCAGGGTTCAAAGAAATAAAATTGCATTGTCGACTCCACCATGGCTGTAAAATTTAGTGTTCTAACTGTAGATAGTAAAGAAGTTGAATGACTAAGAAATTTGTTGTATGAGATACCAATTTGGTCAAAGTTAACAACACCAATATCCATACATTATGAGAGTTAATGCACACTATTAAAAGCCAAGTATATAATAGAAAATTAATATATATTGGTTTAAGATATATATATATGTAAAAGATTTAATGGAGTGATATTCGTAATGTCTGTAAGAACTGAAAAAATCTTGCAAATCCTTTGACGAAAGGTCTGACAAAGGATGTGATACAAGCTCATATCTAAATAATCACCAATGGTGGAAACGCTCAACTCACACTTGAGTAACATCAAGTCTTGAGTTCAACGATGAAAGTACACTATTAGAGTGATTGAAGTACTTGACAATAGATACATCCCAAAGAGTAAAAGCAATTGGATCATAAAATAAAAGTGGTAGGTTGAAGTATCTTCTTAATGGATATATATCATATATTTGCTGGAATGTATAATTATGGGTGCATTTCTGATATAGTCCATCTATATGAGAATGAAGTGGACTGCTTCATAGAGTTTAAGGACTTGACTCTTAAATTATCGTGAAAGGATATGAGACACAGGGCCTTATCAAATGGTACTGTGATTTCATGTGTGAGTTATGCACACTTGTTCTAATGAATGATTAGTTCAAATCTTGTCTACCAATCGTAAGATACATTTATCTAGAGCCATGAGATTTTTGGAATAATGGATTTAAATATATTTTGAAAATAGCGGGGGATTGTGAGTGGAATTTCGAAAATATATTTAAAATTCTCTAATAACTATATTAATGTAGCAAAATTAAATAGCTTAATGTACCACTTGGTCGAATGGTTGCAATGTTTGAGTTTAATTCAAACCAATGCATCTTTTAAGTTATCAAATATTACAATCTTTTTCAAGAGTTGTTTTTTTTGTTCTTCACAAATTAGTATGAGTTTCTTTATAAATAGAGACACTTTAGAGGCATAAAATAACAACACAAATTTTATGTTACATGAGTCAAATTTCTGTCAAAAATATTTATGAGTCATTTCTTCCTTTCTCTCATGGACGAGAGTAAATGAAAGAACTTTATTCTGTAAACTATCATTGATCGATATGTTTGATGTGAATGTGCAATTCACTTTAAGGACTCCAAAGTATCATGAAGAAGATTCACTGGATAACCGGTTTGCATCCCATATATATAGATTGGTGGGGACAAATCGAACCTAAAACTTAGTGTTATATACACGCTTTGAAATTTATGTGTGCAATTTTCATCATCTTCTTGTTTAATATTTGCAGCATACCCCCCAACAAAAGATTCAACTCAAATAAAAATCAGGGTATTAATGTTCATAGAGAAGATTTGATAAGAAATGATAGTCTCATGAGTTTATCTTAGAGTGATCATTCAATAGTTTCAAATTTAATGTTGAAGAAGAGCAAGTGGGAAATTTATTTTCCTTATCAACAAATTTTATATTGCACAATTGAAGCATGTCTCTTGTCAAACAAAAGTGAATTGCGTCTTACATCATGTATAAACTTTTATCACTCATTAGATTAATAAATTCCACCATTGAATCAAATGAGATATTATGATAATTAATGATCCAATGGTGAGAAATAAACTCATGTATGATGCAATATTATTTTATTTGTGCACATTAAACAAAGCTTAAAAAATAATCATCTCTAGTATTGTTTTTGGATTTGTTCAAAATGATTGATAAATATGAGTTAGACAAAAATTTTGGATATTGGCTCCATAAAAGTTTAAAAAGATCAGGTAAAGTTACTGATCGTCTAACGAGTTGATAACATGTGTTTCATGATTCAAGAAATATTACGAAATAGTATAATAAAATAAAGCTACTAGAATAAAAATGTTTTACCAAATAAAATACTATTTGCGTCTCATTACTTTTACATATTTTGAGGTTGTGATGATGATAAAAAAAAATGAACTCATTTTATCAACAATCAAGTCCTTCAAACATGTGAAATACTTAAAAAAATGTTTACATGAACGCCACAAAATTAAATGTATAATGATTTACTTAATCTAAATTAATATCCAAAATAAAGTGTTCAAATATTGTCATTATAGATGTTTTAATTACTCACTATAAACCACATTTGAATGCTCAAAAAAACATAACTTATAATAAACCACTTATTGCTATGATTTATCATAGAATTCATCTATAATTATCTCCAACAATTAACTGAAATTAACACTTTAGTTTTTTTTATTTTTAGTTATTTATTTAATTTTATTATAAAAATTTAAAAATATAAAAAATAAACATATAAGTTTATTTAAAATTATAGATTATAAATTTAATAAAATTTACATTATATTAAAGATGATAAATAATTTAATGAATTTTATTTAAAAAATTTATAAAAAAAAAATAATAACACTGTTAATATTTTAAAACATAAAAAATCAAATTATTTACTTAAAATTATATAAAAGACTAAATCGAAAAAAATAATAATAAAAAATAAAATATTATCTAAAATTAAATTAAAAAACCGTATAATAATTTATGGCAGATATTCACATGTATCATGACCACACGTACTCGTGTTTATAAATGTACTAGGTAATTATTATACCAAATTAAAAGCTTATGTTGATATTTTTTCCTTTAGAAAATCACATTAAAAATAATTTTAAATATAATTATAATTTTTATCTAATATTTATTTTGTTTTTTTATCTTGATTTTGATTCACTTACTTCATCTTTAATCGTTGTCAGAATTACAATAAAACTTATAACAACATTTGATAAGTAAATTTTTTTTCAACAATTGTAAATATATAATTAGTATAATATTCTTTCAAAAAATATTTATTTAATCTAATAATAAGCTTAAACATAAAAACATTTCTATTACATGTTTTAAAATATATATAAATTCTTTGAAACATTTATCAGAGTTTACAATATTTTCACCTTATCCTCTAATTAACATTGTAAACTTAACTTTAAACTGATCCAAGATTTAGCCTTAATAGTTAATCACAATAATTATAAAGTTGTTTGAAAAAATTACAATAAAAATAATTAAAATACACCACTTATAAAAGATAAAGAACCAAAATAAATAAATATAAAAGATCAAAACAAATATTTGGTAAAAAAATAAAATATTGTTCTATTTCTTTATTTTGAAGAGAAAAGTGAAATTTCTCAACCAAATATGAAACTTTGATTTTTCAACGAGATGTTTTATTATGTTCTTCCTAGCTAGAAATGCATCATTACTGTAAAAAAAAATAGAAACTAAAATGACATCATTGCTCACATTTAAATGTCAAAATTATCATCTAAAACCCACAATATTTGCTTGCATAAGCAAAAATCCATAATCTCAAATCACTAATAATGCCAAAAGAAAAGGCTGATTCTAAAGCAGAACAAGCAGCTGCAAAATCTACCTTAAATTCCCAATTTCCTTGTGCAATGGTTTTAATTTTTTGGTCCAGCATTTCTCAGTAAAGTTCACCTTCCTTGTGAGTTTCGATTACACAGTCTGCGGTCGGATACGAAACACAGGTAAGGACAAACCCTTCCTTGAGTTGATTGTCATCCAAGAATGAGCCATCAGACTGATCCACCGCACCAGAAACAATCTTTCCTGCACAAGTAGAGCATGCTCCAGCACGGCACGAATAAGGGAGTTCAACTCCGGCATTCTCTGCTGCGTCTAAGATGTAAACATCATCGGGGGCATCAAACTCATTCTCTTTTCCGTCTGGTCCAATCAGCTTAACCTTGTAAGAAGCCTTTGCTGTTGTTCTAAATGAAGTGGATGACTTCAATCCAACAGAGAATGAAATGCTCTTCGCAGACCCGAAAGATGAAGGGCACTTCACTGTGGTAGCACTGGTTGATTGATTGCGGCTTGCAGTTTGAACCATGCATAGGGGGGAAACATTCACAGCCGTCATGGATGCCATGATTACCCTGAAAATAAATCCATATAATTAAATTAATATTTTCCAGAATAAAGTTTTTTTTATTACACAAGGCACAACAACAACAATAAGAGGCAATAGGTTTTATATACTAGTGAATAAAATATTGAGAACTCAATTGGACATTGCTAGACCAATGCAATCTCCAAATTTACATTTATTACAATGTGCGTTGAGAAAAATATGTCTTAAGAATGGCATATGTTAGAGATATAAAACTAATCTTATGCGTAAACCTATCGGGTAGCTATAAAGAGATCATGACAAAATTTCAATTATAGTGGTCACTTCCAAAATTATCACAAAATACAATTGTGTAGAAGCATCTGAAAATTGATTTATATATTTCCATGCCATTCAATTACAATGCATACATACATGTTCAACATGCAAAAAATGCTTGATTGAACAATAACTTTGACATTTTTTTAAAAACAGAACAAAATTCATGCGTTGAAGATCGGGATGAGAATAGTGATCCTTCAACCATCATCTGCTTGGCCAGGGATATTGGTTACAGATGACAATAGTAGGTTGATTTAAAACAATACAAAACCTATGAAGTTTTTATTTAACATAATAACTGCAATTAAATCAAATGTAGTTAAGTAAGAAAAATATTTAATCCTAAAACAAAACTGTAAACTGATTTAATAGTTAATACCAATGTTGTTGATTTAGAATGAATATATGCCATAAAAAATATACAAAGAATGCAATTGGTTCCATTCCTGTTTTATAAACGGCTCTTGTTTTATGGAGCTTAATGAGAAGAAGCAAGATGGTAGCTCTATGCTCTTCACTCGAGGCTCCAAGTTTACAGTCAAAAGAAGGCTAACAAAATGAGTTCATTTTATGCCCAAAAAAATAAGTAAAAAGACAGAACCAAACATCAAACCAGCGAGACATCAGAAACATGGTTCAAATGTTTTAAATCGCTTTAACCAGAATGAACCCAGCTGAAACCACTCTAATAACCAAATGAAACCAGCTGAAATCACTCTAATAACTAAACATAGACATAGTCAGTTTCAAAGAGAATATTCTTATGACCCTTGCTACTCATAAAACAAAAATTCTTTCATAACCAGTCCAAAGACAAACTCTGAACCCCTACTCAATTTCCCCAACTAACAGCTATGAAGCACAACTGAGAACACCAGAAACAACAATGGCACCAACACATAGACATCTATAATAATTTCAAATTTTGAAAGTGGTTGAATATAACCACATATGAGGATGTTGTGTCGGCATCAATTTCCGACACATGTCGATGCCATACTCGCCTTCAATCTGAACCGTCAGTGCTATATAGCCAACAAATAAGTAAAGTTTCTGAAAGAGTAACCCAGTAGTTTGGGTTGTGACACCAAAGAAAATATATGCAGAAGATCTAAAAGTTCCATATCTGCTACTAACATTTCCCTCTCTCCTAACAAACTAATTTTTAAAAAAATGAAGTAAAGTTTGTGTCTTTGCATGAAAACTACCAACGAGATCAAAATCCCAGCCAAGCACCATAACAAAAACGAAAAAAAAAAAAAAAGCAAATCATAAGCACAAAACGACAAAATTTTCGAGTTGTAAAATAAAAAACCCCCAAAAACCCCATCAAAGGGGTTAAAAAAAATATTAATTTGTTTATAGAATAATAACCAACAACACCCTTAAGAATATAGTGAATAATTGAAGATGCTGTTTAGTACAAAAATGATCAGATACATGCAATAGGTATGAGAAAAAGATAAACCCTGATCAAGGTTTAAGTAGTTCAAACAAATTACAAAATCTAATAATCTATAACACACAAAACAAATGATTAATAAAAGATGGAGAATTGAAAATATTACAAAGAAAAGAAAAAAAGAGAGGGAGAATTGAAGGGCTTACAAAGAAGAAAATGGTTGTGGCGACGGAAGCGGAAAACTCGAAGTGAATGTTAAGACAGTGTTGTGAGAGAGAGTGTGGTGGGCTTTCGGGGTCTATTTATTATTGTGCATATAATTAGTTTCTTTTTATTATTATTATTATTATTATTATAATTAATAAATATAATAGATTGTTGAAAGCATATTTGTTTTCTCCACCAACCCAACCCACAGATTCCACATTTCGTTATTCGCCGCCCAAACCCACCAACTCTACTTCACATTTGATTTTTTAGTGAAATCAAAATATTATTAAGATTTTTCAAATTATACTTATAAGCATCAGAAATTACGTTAGATTATATGAGTATTAGTTAAAGATACTAAGTTGTTTCGGAGAATTGAAATTTGAATCTTGACTCAAGTTTCGTTCTCTTAGAAATTAAAGGATTAAGACTAAAAATTGGGTTACAAATATTTGTATGTGTATAAAATTTTGTTGTTTTTTTTTCTATAAAAAATGTCTTTTTTTGTTTTGTTTTTACTATTAAGTCAACTTATGCATACAAGGACAGATTTAAAAGTTTTGATAAATCAAGAGAGGAATACCTCATCAATTTTCTTTGGTAGATTACAGCAACTATACTATTATATAGATAAAAATTTGAACACACTTTCGTATCTACAAATAATAACTTTAAAAAACTTCATATTTGGAAATTGTTGTAGGATTTTTCTATTTTTAACATTATCAATTATATATGTTTTTGTGTATGATTTTTCTAATTTTAACATTAGCAACTATATATCTTTTTGTGTATGAGACTGAACAATCACTCAACAATTTGCTTCTCATACCATTGCAAATTTTAATTATTCACAAATAAAATTACACAATAAAATTTAATAGGGACAGCACTTAATTTTTGTTAGAAAAAACTCAATAATTTAACAACTAATAACAAAATAAATAGAGTAGTGGGGCAAAAGCCCCCAATTACACTCACTTAAATCCATCCCACAATGCATACTCTTTGAATTTTTGAATGAATTTTTAAATAATTGAGTCAAGAGGTGCAAAATTATTTAGAGATTAGTTGTTATAAACTGTCAACATAAAATGTTTTATTTTATCACTCTTAACAAATTACAATAAATTACGTGTTTCTTTCGAATTCATTAGGATCAAAATTAAATATTTTTAATGATTTAAATAACTGCAGGTGGGGCTATTCTTTCTTTTGCACAAATTGTTTCTTCATCATACCAAGCAGCACAGTCATCACCTCCTTCTTCGAAGGATTTGTAAGATTTAGAAGTCAATAACTTCCTCTACTCTCTAATATGAATATCTACCTAATACAACACATGCATATAATGGCTTTCTTCTACCATAACCGTGCATTCATTCTATATGTGCCGAGAGTTTTGCTTTTCTTATGTAAATTCTGCTTTAGTAATCCACTGTGTATTTCAGCTCCCCTCGTGGTACTACAGAAATGCATCATCCTACTATTTTATTTTTATGTTGCTAACATCATGTTATGATTGCATTATGAACATAAGTAAACATGCCTTAGAATAAACAAACTTCTTTCTGTGAAGTGTTTCAAAAGCCACTCTTTGGAACTTTCAATTAAAAGACTCGCATGTCAATTTGTAATTAACAAAAGTTCATAAAACTCATCATGAATGTAAAAAAGATCCGAAAAAGAGAGTTCCTCATACACACACAACTTGGGGACTTAATTTACTTGGTTTCAAATTCTAACAACCTATCATCTATGATTTCACTCATCTCTTCTTCTATGGCTCTTCCAGAATATGCAGTCATGGATTTGATCTTGATTCTGGTGAAAATCAATATCAATCAATATAGAATACAATTTTGCACAAATGTGTTGTGTAAACTTCACTTTCCCAAGGAAAGAATTCATCAATGATGATGTTGCTCTGTGCATGACATTTGTGACTCACTCTCTTTTAACATTATGGTATATATGGCGAACAAATAGCAACGAAACTCGGAAACTGATGGCCCCAAATATCATGAAGAAAGCATAGCATATGCATGCATTATAGCCAATAAAGAAGGATAGTTGTAAGAATCCACTCATGCTTGATCTTGCATAGAAGTAGATACAATATCCAAACATGAAAATGGCTGTCGAACCACCACACATTACAGATCTGCACACATCACAAAATAAATAATTACAAAGCTTCATACTGAAGGATGCTTCATGTTTGTAGATTTTACTCATTTTTTTCCTCCCAAAAATCTTATGAGAACACCAGACACTATATAAAATGAAGCAATTAAATGTATTTGAATTGATTTTAGCATTAACACTCAATAATGCTTCATGTTTATAGATTTTACTGTTTTTTCCCTCAAAAAAAAAGATGGGTCAGAATTGTGATATCAAAGGGGATATTAAACCACAATGATCACTAAGATTACTGCGCCCTTTTCTCTGGAATCTGGAGGGTTAAGACTTAAGACGCTAAAAGAAAAACATGACGGTCATTTACATTACATGCATATTTATTTGAGTTTTATTAAGAGATACTTCAATAGATATTTTAAAATGTTATTACATCTAAACACGATAATTAGTTGATCGCCACAATGATTTTACTTAAGACGTCATAGCTATTTAGGATGCACACAAACAAAAGGAGGAGGCAAGGCGAGAGAAAAAACATTAATTGAAAAAACAAGCAGGAAAAGCATTGATGTCAGCAACACAACATACCTCCACCACCATTCGTGGTCTTCCACAGATAGTTGAATGTACGTCAAGCCTACATTTACGAGTGCAATAATCACAATGACGGTGACGAGTGTGGCGACCAAAATGCCGGGAAGAGTGTATATTTTGTAGCCCCACATACTAGCATACACCTGATGTAATTGCAAGACAATTGCACTAAAAGGCACAAAACCTCCAATGAACATTTGAAATGGTGTTCTCCTGTACCAAGGAACCTGTTGTTGAATCTCTCTGCTAGGATATCTCTTTGTAGCAGGCGGGCGCTGAAACTCAGACCTAAAACGATATCCAATTACTCCACCAAATGCAAGCAGTGGGATTGCAACAAATGTGAATAAAACAAGAATCACAATGATGGAGCCTAATGGGAGTCCAGCAGTAACCCTGTAAGATATTGCAACAATGTTGAGGATTGAGACAGTAACAAACACCGGTCCAATGTAAAGAATGCTTGCTATACCAACACTCCTCTCCTACAATTATAGTCAAGACATAGAATAGTTATAGGTCAAAATAAAATAAAAAATTGAACATTTTTTTCCTTGTGAAAATACATATAGAATTAATTACCCATCCATTCTCAACAAATTGGCCATGGAAGGATGCTGTTGAGTACCCAGCACAAATAGATGAAAGAGTGAATAGAAGAACAAGACAACTTGATAGTCCTCCACGATTGTATGGATACAGGGTACCGATAATTGCTAGGAACAGTAGGACACAAAGCCTGAAGAAAAGTACACGTGAGTTTGTATTGATAAAGAGGAACAAAGTTACAAGTTTATGTTAGGAACCCAAAAATTAAATTGAAAAGAAAGGACTATTTTATTGAAAAAATTAGAGAGAGAGAGAGATCTTCTAAGGGTTTCCCCTACTACAACAGAGTCACTTCTCTATTACTAAATGTTTACAATACTTGATGCCTTCCCTCAATCTTTGTATCCTCCTTTTTATGTTAGGAACCCAAAAATTAAATTGAAAAGAAAGGACTATTTTATTGAAAAAATTAGAGAGAGAGAGAGATCTTCTAAGGGTTTCCCCTACTACAACAGAGTCACTTCTCTATTACTAAATGTTTACAATACTTGATGCCTTCCCTCAATCTTTGTATCCTCCTTTTTATACAAATATTCCTCTAAGTAACTAACCAACTAACTATTCTAACTCCCCTTTATAATATATTCTAACAGTTTTACTTGTAATTTGTTTTTCTCACCTTACACAAATGAAAAGTGATGATGACATTGTTGTACAATAAGCTAGATATCTAAACCACTCTAATTGCTATTTTAGGAACTAATTTCAACATGCATTCTATGCGGTTATAAGGGCAGCGGTCAAGAGTGAGAGTAGAATAACCACAGCATTTTATCAAGAGAATTTCAGGCTCACAACAGAAAACTTATTTGTTAGAATCATGTGAAGTTCCATTATTAGAAAGAAATGTATCTGTGGCGAAGATGCATTCAGGAAGTACATAAGTTGAATGAATTAGGGTAAAAAAACTATCTATCAAAGATTGCATAAATACAGCTCCTCAAAAACCTTTATAGGTGAATATTATTGACTTTGTTACAAGTATCAAAGTCTGCCTCTAGTTACAACTTACAACAACAACAACAAAAGCATTTTGGTATTTTTCTACTTCTAATATTTATGCTACTCTCCATCTAATCTATTCTCCTTTCTGAGACTTCAATATATCTTATATGCATATGCTCTAATCACCTAAGGCAAAAGTTCTACCACCTTTTCCACAACCAGTGCTAACTTGACTTTTTATCTAATGCATTCATCCCTAATCCTCTGGTGTCATGTGTGTTCTCTCCAAGCATTCATTACCAAAGTATGTATACATAAAATAAAAAGAAAGTGTGATCCACACCATAAACCCAACAATACATGAGAATAGAGTAATAGACCAGTAAAAGCCGAAATTAAAAGAAAAAAATGCTAGAGCATTTTCTATCATTTTGTAGTCTAGATTTAGACTGCTAAAGGTTTGGATTAAAAAATCTATTGGTGGATGCAGAGATGAAACCACATATGTTGCATAGCTTCATGTATTGTTGTCATGACAATGCCATGTATAGACTAGAGATTGAATTTTTGGCTTTTAGGAAGAGTCTTGAGGAATATGCATTTTCAAATTCAAACACTAAAGTAGCTTACAAGATTAGCAATTGGGTACCAGTTCCCACAACAGCAAAAAATAAGGACGAGTTTGGAGGATGTTTGAATACATCACCATGGATGGATTTCCATCCAACTTCCCTATCTTCTTCATTAGCACTAGAATACCTAAAATGTAAAATGAAGATAGTTAGACTAACAAATAAAAATAGCTTACTAAAATACTACTCTTGCAAAATTATCAACAAAAAATAAAAGCAGAAAGTTACTTTTTCAAATCGCTCTTCAAATGTCTAGAATAAAGCAGTGCAAGCAGACCGACCAAAAGCAGAATGATGACAATGGAGTTAATGAACGAGAACCAATGAACTTGACGATACACAGGAAGCAACGAAGCTCTCGAGTATCTCCCCATCCTATTCTCAAACCGTAGTTCAGTTGCATTCCAGATAACAGAATAAGTAAACTTAACATCAATATCAACAGCTTTGGTTATATCTACAGCGCGATTTGGATCGCCAAATGCTTTTACTTCTACAACTCGGTTCCCATTGTAAAGAACATCAAATTGAACATGTGTGAAAAGGTAATAATTTGATCCTCCCTCACCATTATCCTCTTCAAGTTTCCCAATAAACCCCCAAAATGGAAGATCATCAAGGTAAAACTGGAAGTAAAATTCACTGTTTATAGCTTGTTTTAAGCTTCCAATTTGATCAAATGTAAACTTCTGTTGACATAATGTTTCCTCATTCTTGTCTTCCCTGAACGTGAACTCATACAAAGCATTGCTCAAACGATCGCCATTAAGAACTTCACCAAGTGACTGTTTCTTTCTCACTATTGGGTCTGTGAAAAACAATTCCTTTTTACAATCCAAGTGGTTCCAATCAACCCCTTAATTATTAAATGAGATTAAAGGAGATACATTGACAGTGTAAAACAACTTTATTTACACTGTCACCCAACCAGAATCATTCAATCTGCCACATCATATTGTACAGATTTTAAATCAAAGACAATTATCTAATTATTCCTAGTTATGACCAGTTATTATCGGTTATATGTAACACAATTATCTAATTCATTTTCATTTTTCAACATGATGAGATAAAATTAAAACCTAACAAGACATTGAGAGTAACTTACCTGGTTTGCAGAATGGTAAATCATAGTATTCATATGTCTCACTGTAGAATAAAATTGTATAAACATAAATGCAATGAAAATGAAAAGAAAAGAAAAAATTGAATGAAAATTGAAGGGAAAGGAAGTGTGACCTGGGATTGTTGAAGGGTCCAACTTTGTTGACGAAGAAAGGAAGAGTATCTCCAATGTTGTAGTTGTGATCTGAGGGTGAAGCAGCAACGGAAAGAGAAGAAGATTGTAGAGTGGCGAAGAGAAGAAGAAGGAGAATGAAGTAATGAGGTTTAGCCATATATGAATTCGTTAAATGTCGTTACTAGTAGTGAACCTTTAACCATCATCTGCTTGGGATAGTGCTTGCAGGTGCAGATGACAATAGTAGGTAGATTTCAAACAATTTACAAACCCCAAATTACCAATTCAATGTCAACCAAGTGAGAGAGAATCATAATATTTGTATTTTATTCATTTTCGTTTTTATATTTTATAAAAGCTATATTTTAATCATTTTCATTGTAACTTTTTTAAACAGAGTATCGTTTATTGAGATTAAATCTTAGATAAGATATAAAATTAAATGAATGAAAATGCAATAAACTCGATAAATATTATTTATTTTAAAGAGTTTATATATATTTTATAACATATGATTTTTTTTTTTAAATGTATGTATGTTATTAGGTTAAATAGATGTTTTTTAAATTAACATTATATTAGATACATATCGATAATTGTTAGAAGAATTTTCAATAAACGGATGTTGTTATAATTTTTAGTGTGATTGTAATAAGGACTAAAATATACTACTTATAAAATATAAATGATCAAAATAAAGATAAATGACCAAAACAAATATTAAGTAAAAGATAAAGAATCAATATTATATTTAAGCATTTTTTTTTTTGAATAAATCACAATTCGGGTATTTACCCCTAAGTTTTTGAAATAGGTAAATAACACTCTAAAATTTAAGGACGTCGTGCAATATATTTCTTCTGGTAGTTTGCTCCATTAATAAGTTGATGTTAACAATTTATGTGGCGAACATGACTATTAGTCAAATCATTGTCATGTAAGAGATAGGTAAATTTGCCCGATTTTGAAAATACGATGGACTAATTTGTCCGATTTTGAAATCGATATTAAAACTATTATTTTAAACAAACTGAAATTACGTCATCATTGCAACAACATATGCATCTATATAATTTATTCTTGTTCTTCTTCTATGATTTTGTATCTTCTTCTTCCTAGAACTTTCATTTATATAATTCATTCTTCTACCTCTTTCATGGTGTCCAAATTGGTGAAAATAAAATAATAAAAAATCACTTATTCTTCTTCCTATGTAGGAGAAAGTTTAAACTCAATGATTCTCAAATGTCATTATGAAAGTAAAATTGTTCTTAGAGATGTTGCACCTATAGAAGTAAAATTGTTCTTAGAGATGTTGCACCTATAGAAGAAAATCATTTTCATGCCCCTCGCCAAAAGTAATTTCACCATTTTCACTCCCTTTTTCCCCTCTCCCAAATTGTCTCTCTCGTTTTTTTTCTATTGTTATCTCAAAGTTTACTCAATAATTTCTCCAATGTCTCTAATTTTCTTCCCCAAACTGAGGCACAAGAGGGACAAAATACTAAGATACCATTTTTACAATTTGGACCCACTCATGAATATCAAGTCTTGTCTCAAGAGATGCATTAGGTACATGACTCAAATTGCTAGTAAGTGAACAATTTCAAGGATTGGTTTTTTTATATTGATTCTAATTTTTGCAACTTAAAACATATGAACTTACATGACTAGTTATATACCCTTATGAGTTTGGTATAAGGCTATCACCCATCAAGAGACCTACACCACTATTCATGAATGCATCACCACCCATGACAAAACTAGCTCATCCACCATCAACTATTAGAGTGTCATTTTCTAAGTCTAACTCAAGAACAAATGAACTAAATTTAATGTATTTTATTCCTAATCCATATATGCTGTAACACCCCAATTTCTCTTTACCTTATTTTAAATAGTATAATGATACAATACTATATTTTTATTTTATTTTTATATATGAGTGTTAATATGTGTTTTAATTGGTATCTTTAACACTAATAAAATGGGTTAATGATAAGAATAACTATAGTCATAATAATAAATAATAATAATAATAATAATAATAATAATAATAGTAACCATTACAATAAATAATAATAATAATAATAATAACTCTAGTAGTGAGAATGGGCAATGGCCACAAAAAGCCCATGTTTTCTAGCAGGCCTTGATCACCAACCCTAAGTTACCCACATATATATATGTAGAAGTGATAGGCTAAATAAGTTTTAAAAAAAATTCTGTTGTTCTTTCCATTCCAATTCCCAAGCGTACTTTCCCTTCCAAGCACAGTGTCGTGCACACATATTGGTAATTACCAAAAACAAGCCTTATACATTGCTAATTTCCAAAAAAAAAAAGAGAAGAAAGAAGGATTTGTTGTTGCCGTATTGCCTCTAGCCTTGTTTCATTAACCAAATATCAGGTACACCTTCCCAATTCTATCAATTATTTTAAAATAAGGCACTTATATCAATATAGGGTTGTTGATCAAAGTATGGTAATGTTGAATAGTATGTACAGGGTCCTAGTTATTATATCGAATTATACGAGTACATAACATATATGCCGTTATTTCAATTTTTAGTAATATTTAAGCGTATGATCACATCATCGTAACACTAAGCATGTGTCCCTTTATTCTAAATTTTAGGATTAGACATACCACTGAACTATGTTACTGAATGTATATTCAAAATTAACTTAATTTACTTATTTATTTACTATTTATTTATTCAATTACTAAATTATGTATTTATTTATTTATTTATCATTTATTTATTTATCATTTATTTATTTATCATTTATTTATTTATCATTTATTTTATTATTTATTTACTCAATTACTTATTTATTTTATTATTTATTTTGTTACTTGATTGAATTAGTGGTATCAGAGCAGGTCTGTCCAATCAGACCGTGGGTTATATGTTCGTTGTGCTTACATGCTTACTCTGTTCATTGTTTATTTGTTTTAATTTTTATTTATTTATTTTACTATTACTCTGTAATGACTTTGTTCTAAGAGAGCTACTTGTTGTGCGAACATATTATGGGTATTTCATGTGGATTGTTTTTGTCTCCATGTTGGCACTATGTTTAAGTGTAGGCTAACCAATTTTAGTTTGGTTGGGATCATTGATTGGTGGAACAATGGTGTTGTGACTAGAAATGTTGAAGTCAAGCTTTACTTGTTTTCATTTTTGTTTTTTTTTTTTTGTAAAAGTAGCTATGTTTTTCGAATGCCTAACATTATCTATACTTTCCTCTTATTTATGAACTGTAAGAGTATTAACTGTTACAATGGAGAGGTTATTCTTAGGGAGATATTAAAGTTAAGTTTTTTATTTTTTTTTAAATAAATATGTTGGGTTATTTTGATAAGTAGTCGAAATAAGAAGTGCAAGGCTTAGATTATCCTAGCAAAAAAAAAAAGGAGATTTTAATAGCATCATAGAAGTAAGATTGTCATGATATTTTTATACTCCATGAGTGTTACGTGTATTTACCTATGTGTGACCTTATCACTAGGAAGGTAGACTTGTCCTATTTTAGTATTGTTGATCTTTGTGAAATTTGTGATTTATTCAAGTTTAAGGCATGTAATTGTGTAATATATTAGATAAAGAGACACTCTTAAATTAAGATTAGTAGAAGGAACATGAACTATTAATTTTTATCTTAAAGGTTTATGAGTATGGTTCTTGTTGAGTCCAATGTGAAAACCATAGTAACGATAATAACTTGAACTAGTAGAGTTGAGATTATTTTATTATAGGTGTATGAAACCATCTGAGTCATACTTGCGAGTTAAAAAAAAAAACTAAAATAAAGAAGAAAAAAAAAAAAAGGAAACGACATAGCATTGATTCTTAGGAGCTCAAACTAATATCATTCATATTGATAAGAAATTTTTCTTTATTTGAAGAAAGTATGAACTTGATTCTTTGCTTGTAAGAGAGTGATACCTAAGAAAATTATATTGAGTGTTATTGATCGACTAAAAAAACAAAATTTAATATTTGTGGTCATTCTATTTCAGGTAGACTCATGTTTTAATTTTCTAATTTGTGAACTAATCTTGCTAGGAACTGGAAAGGTATTTGGTTATATTGAATAGGACACCAAAGCTTAAATTAGGATTTATTTTTTTGAAATCTCAAATTGTTAAGGGAGTTAAGTAAGAAGATTAATAGTTATGATGCTTTGAGTGAAAATAAACTCTGAAGATGAAATTTATTCAATTGATCAATATTTTTTATATATATACTTTATATTTGTGTTAATCATATTATATATTTTATTTATTCAATAATTTGTTCTATATATTTGGTTTATTTAAATTAATATGTTAATAATGCAACTTAGCCATGTTCAGGTTTTTGAGATAAAATTAAATTTCAATATTGTTTTTATCTTTATAATTGTGTGAAAAATAAATAAAAAAAACAGAGAGAAATGAAACTGATGTTTATTTTGGAATATAGACGCTTTAAGAATATTTTTCATTTTATTTGATTGCATATGGTAAATTAATATTCTATAAATTTATATGTTCTCCCTTATTATCTGAATTATATAGTAGCTATGTTATTTCCTCCATGATTGAAACTATTAAATGTGACTATTTCATTTACCATGTCAATTTATCATGTAAAGCAATTTTTCATATTATATTTAAATACATATATGAAATTATGAATTGTTGAACAGTTTACAATTTATGTGATAAAATACTTTTACTTTTCATAATCATTATTTGACTGCTAATAGTTTCATACTTTCAAGACACAATTATTATATAAATGTTTGTGTGGTTATGCGTATCAACTTATGTATTACCTTATGATTAGGAAGTAACATTGATTCCATTTTAGTTTTATTGATTTAATTTCATTGTTTTGCGATAAAGTTTAAGGTAAATAGTCGTGAAACCTTAAAGGTTAACATTGATTAGTTTATTTCATTATTATTTTAGTGACCATATCAAACCTTAGATAATAGATAATGTGCAGCTTTAAAAATATAATCGTCGAACTAAGAAAGATATGAACACTATATGTAAATGGAGTTTGAGATAAATGATACTTGTAGCTGTTGTCTGAAAAGACTAGAGCATTGTCAATACGAAGTGGATGTATGGGGGGTTTAGACTCGGAAAGAGTTGGACTAACTTGTGATTTGACCATGTAGGAGTATAGTAGTTCAAGTGTATATAATCGTGTACCGTATAGGTTGTTAAAAGTAGATGAAGTGGTTGAAGAATATGAGTTTATGGGATATAATTGGAGAGAGTATATGAGGAGTGAATTCTTGTTTACTAGAGATAAATGTGACGTTCATATTCATATTTTATAGTAATCCTAGAATATTATATTTTAGCATTGTCAATAAGTAGAGTATGATTACATTTTGAAGTGTATAGTGAGTTAGTCTTTCAAATACTAGTTATTTTAAGATATTAACCTTCATAAGAATTATAAAGGTCTTGGTATATATATTTCTTGTATTCCATAGGAACTAAGTTTAAATTTTAGAAACCCTAAAAACACATGGAGATGTTAAGTTAGATGATAGTTGGTCATAGTTTTTCTTAAATTTCGTCCTAATTTATTATTATACCTTAATTTATTATTATTATTATTATTATTATTATTATTATTATTATTATTATTATTATTATAAAGTAGTGATATTTTTTCATACATGTGTTTTTTGTGATGTAATAATCTTTTTACGTGTATTTTGTTGTCTTTGTAGTTATGTAAATTAAAATAATTGATAATTGATATTAGACCTATTTATTTTATTTAAAATAATAATAATATATATGGATTGCTATCATATTAA
>JBBPBS010000249.1:4618737-4684610 GCA_037974835.1 Cicer judaicum
TTTATTAATTAATTTATTAATTATTTTATTAATCATTTATTCATTTATTTATTTATTGTTTATTTTATTTTATTCATTTATTATTTATTTATTCATTTACTTATTTATTTATTATTTATTTTATCATTTATTTATTTATTTATTTTATTATTTATTCATTCATTTACTTATTTATTTATTTATTTATTATGTATTTATTCATTTACTTATTTTTTTTATTATTTATTTTGTTATTTATTTATTCATTTATTCATAGTAAGTAATTTAGTTGTATTTTGTGGTTGTGTGGTTTTAATTCTCTCGCGGACTATTAGAGACGACGACCGATAAAGAAACGACTCGTTAGCAGATCAGATTCGTTGGACGGAATCTTCAGTCGAGGTAAGGGGTGGGATGAAGTTCGATTTTATGAGTGTAAAATAACGTAAGATGAACGGGAATGCTGAAATTCCCAAAAGTTCATTCGGGGCTTACTACGTACAGTTGAGCCCTATTGAGTAATAATAATTAATTGATAAAATGTGAATGGTAATAGTGAGGGCTAAAATATAATTTAGCAACCCATAGATTTGTCGTGAATTTATATCAAGATTGCATTATGTCTGATTTTATGAAATCTTATACTGATTGTTAATGTATGAATGATATGTACTTGAATGTTTTTGACATTTGATTGAATTTGTGATATTACTAAAATATGCCACCTATTGAAATTCCTTATTATGTGATTGATACAATTGAATTGTGTATTGTGAGTAGTGTAAACCAAATATTGTGATTTTATTGTGATTGACTGATAAAGATAAACCATGATGAAATATTATGAAGTCAAATTGAAACTTATTGAGTTGTGATGATCGAGTAAGTTTGAGACATGTGTTGTAGATTTTGGAGTTAGGGTTATTTTGTCATCATATAGGGAGGGTTTGACAAACCTAGTGATTTGAGGAAGTACAACTGAATGAGCCTGATCGTGGAGGGCTACAGTCGAACTATAAGGTAAGACTGATAGACCTTGGGGGTACACCTAGTGGGGAATTCCTAAGTGGATTAGTGGGTTATTCCCTAAGGCCGGGACCTACCGTGCAACACAAGAGTACCCCGACTGTCGCGTATATATGTCTCGGGTTGAGTTGAGGGGATCTATGAGGACTTGGTTATTCATGAATTGTCCGTCCACTCTTGTAGTGGCATAGTATCAGGCCTCCTAACCAAGTACTTCGGAGTAGAATGGTACCAAATGATGAAGTATAGAGTATAGGACATGCATAGCATTGCATTATTTCGATCGTCTTATTATGAATGGATTTGATAAGTCGCTGATATTATACACTTGACATTTTTGGAGATTGTGATAATTTAATTGTTTGCGTGTTCTCCTCGTATATTTTATACTGTTACATAATTTCAAAACTCACCCCTCGTTGCTTGTGTGTGGCGCTTGCGAGAGCGCAGTTATTCCAGGTTATCGATTGGTGATCCACGCTCTGAATAGGTGATACGAGGTGGGAGTAATTTTTGTATTTTGTTGAGTTTTGAACTAATTTCGGATTTTGTAAATATGATCGATCAATTGTGTTATTTTTATCTTTTATTTGAAGGTAGAAATTAATTTTCTCTGAATTTAGAACTTGTTCTATAAGGGAAATATTTATTTAATAAACCTCAACTATAGTTAATATTAAAGGATATTTTTTTTTATTGAAAATTTTTATGCAAGCATTTTGTGTAAGATTAAATGTGACGTCTTGGACCTTATAGTTTAAAAGAAAAAGAAAATTTATACTCTATTTTGGAACCGCTGCAAATCTCTTTCAAAACTAGTGCATTTCACTTTTTATTTCAATTTGTGTTTAGGGTGTCACATATGCAACCTCCAAATCTATGGTAGTAAACATATGAGTGAACATTTGAAGAATGAAGCAGTTGAAAAATGAAATATTTTGAATCATGTTTTTTGTCTTATTGGTGTTTTGTTATATTTTAGATTATGTAATTGACACTTATTACTTATTACTTATTTAGAGTTAAATGAGTTTCATTCATGCATTTTAGTATTTAGTTTATTTTGAAAAAGAATATCTCACGAGCTAATTTGCTTGTAATTGTAATCATTTGGGAACCTATTTACTTATAAATTATAAATTTAATATACTAAATTGAGTGCTTTATATTTTCCAGCAACAATGTTACATAAATATATTCAAATTAATGTCTCCCATAGTAATAGTTCAAAATACAAAATATAAACACTATCACCAAAATATACTTCAATATTTTAACTTCATTTTCTAATGACTCAACTTTGTCCATCAATCTTGCTTTCTACTCCTATTCACTTCCATGGTCCTTAGATAATGAAACTAATTTGTCCTCCATTCATGTTTTCCAAACATCATCAGCTCCACCATCCTTAGTTGAGGAGTTTTTTTACCAAACGATCAACCTTGTCCAACATATTTTTTCTCATATATCTTGGTTTGTTTCTCCATTAAGAAAACCTAGTTTCTTAACCTTATAACCTATATAAAGAATCTATATAAAGAAGTTGCAACTATAAATATATTATTCAGGAAAAGTAGAGAAATTGGAGAATAGACAAATTGGAGAATAGACGTGAAAAGAATTCTCTTCCATTTTTTTTAGTTGCAACAAATATAACAACAATTTTTCTTACTCAATGATATTTGAGAATCACTTATTCAGGCTTTCACATATGGAAAAAGAATAATAAGTAGTTTTTAATTATTTCATTTTCTACAATTTGAACTTCATAAAAAAGGAAAAAAATAATGATTGTTCTTGGAAGAAGAGTATGTGAAATTATTGAACAAAACACAAGAATGAATTATATAGATGAAGATGTTATTGTTGTAATGATGACAAATATATATATATATATATATATATATATATATAAATTAGTCCACCGTATCTTCAAAATCAAATAAATTAGCGCATCTCTTAGTGACAATAAGTTGATATGATCTCTAATTTTCAAATATAACAGTTTGACTATATTGTTATTTATCTATTTTCAAATATATGATCTCTAATTTTAGGAGACACTAATATCTATTAGTAGATATTGAACACAATATCTATCTTTTTTTATACCACTAAAACAATTAAATTAGGATCACAAACAATGAATAATTGAACATTTGTAACCACAAATTTTTATTTATAATTAACAAAAAAAATATTAATTTAGTCAATTTGGTAAATAGCTTATAATTTTTAATATTTCTATTTATTTTCATTACAAAATTTGACTATTTCAAAATCCACAAATACAATTTTTTATTCATATAAATTTATATTAATTTTCGTCTAAATATATATCTCAGAATAATAATTTAATTTAAATTCACACCTTTTTAAAACAAATACAACCATCAATATAGTCAATTCTTTTTACTGTTAATATAAAAAATATTGTATAATTTGAAAATGGATAAACACTGAAAATACTTGTATGTGTATGAAAATTAACTTTTAAAAAAATAAATGGTCATACAAAATATTTTTTTTTAACTACCAAAAAACAATTTTGAAAAAATATGTTTTTAAATTTTTATTTTTTTTACACCAAAATATCTCACACTCAATTAATATTACATGGCTTTAGTGGTGGGTGGTCGCCGGAGACAAATGATTTAATTTTCTTTTCTTTTACGTTTTAATAATTGTTATTAATTATTTAAAACATTAAAAATAAATTTAATTAATAAATAGTAACAATAATTATTCTTAAAAATAATTATAATTAAAAATAATTAAAATGAAACATAATAAATTATATTATAAATTTTAAAATATATTAAAAAAAACATATATTAATAAGATAAAACAAAATACATCAAATTAAAAAAGTTCACAAGTTGAATGTAGCTCATACAAAATAAATTAAATTAACGAAACTTATACATTAAATATGTCTCATACATACACAAATTCTACATTGTCACAAAATCATATAGATTCCGCATTGTCACAAAATCATGCAAGTTATGAAAGTGTATCATTCTACACATTCAATGTATGAACTTCCTATGAGATTGTTAATGTAATATATTTTATTTTATATTATTAATATAATTTTTTTTAATATATTTCTTTAAAAATTTATAATATAATTTACTATTTTTAATAATAATAATTTATTTATTTAATTATTTTTAATTTATTAAATAATTAACAACATTGAAACAAACAAAAATAAATCCGAGAGGTTGCCTCTGCGCGCCAGCTAACTGACTACCAAGGAGAATCAAATAATATTATTTGAGAGTGTGATATTTTAGTGTAAATATATATATATATATATATATATATATATATATATATATATATATATATAAAATCTTATAAAGACACCTCATATTATATTATATTAAAATTAACTTTAAACAATTTTTTTAGCATAAAAAGAAAATAGTTAGAAACAATATCGATCGTTCCTCTGCAATCCCTACTTCATTCCCTCCTACTCTCTCACCGTCGCCCATCTCCCTTCATCCTCTGATTTTTCTCTTCGAACCCTAATCCCTAAAAATCTCCCCTTCGCAGCACCGTTCATCACTTCGACAGCAAAACTTCAGCACCAGCTCATCATTAATACCTTTTCAGGTTAGTTTCTCCTCTGTTGGATTTTTGTGCGATTCGAACTTCATCTCTTTTCTCAGTTATGGGATTCTGCAATCTTCATCTGAATTGTTTGGAATATTATTCATATTGCGTGTTGCCAAATTGCTTGCCAAATTTAATTTAATCATATAACTCAGTCCGTGTAGAGAGTTTTTAACCTGTTAATCAATTAATCAGATTATTAGAAACATTTTAACTACCCTAAAGTCACATATATGATTGGCTCTGATGTGTTGCATGAAAATTTTCCATGGATAATACATGTTTTTGCTGCTCTAGTAGTAGTCTATGGTTTTGTGGATTTGGCTCCTAAGAAGTTAGTATAGCTAGGAAATCAAGGGATAAGATTATAACTACTTATGATTGGTCGTGCATGTGCATATAATATTAACCATTGATTTGTTTATCAACTGATGATATTACTTATTTTATTCTTTAAAGTGTATTGTTCACTTTAGAGGAGCTCAATCCATGATTTTGTATACGGAATTCTGTTACAATTTGTGTTCCACGTCTGCAGATTGGTTTTGTTCTAATGCTCTGAGACTGATTTCTTGTCTACTGGTTGTTTATTGGTTTAGTGTTGATTGATCAAAATAACTTATTTTTACATTCAAAGAATTGTAGTTAACTTTGAATAGAGAACAAAACTGATAAGGAATTTAGGATTAGTATAATTGAGTGTCATAACAAATATTATTATTTTTTTTATATAAAAAACACCATATTCCTAATTCTAACTCTAATCCTAATATAATTTGAGTAAGCTTTTGGTTTTTCTTTGTGCAGTGAAACCAAAGCTTCTTTTGGTTTTAGAGTCAGACAAAGTAGATGAATATGGCTTCTGATAAAAACATTCGATGCCATCACTGTGCAGGTCCTCTTTCAAAAGAGATGGTATTTTTCGCCTCCCAACTACATCACTTTCCTCTCAATTCAATTTCAATTCCTTTTGATTTCATTCTTCTTTCCAAAATTATGCAGGAAACCAGTAACTGGACAGTTGCTCCTCTCGTCAGGGATAGCTTTTCCATGGTACAATTCTCAAAACCCCACTTATTTTTTGTGCTCAAAATCCAAACTTTCCCCCTGTTTTCATGATTAATTGCTGAGGGTTGGATCTATAAGCTTGTGATGAACTGTGGAACTCGTTTAATTGAGGGATTTTAATTTATGAAGCATTGATGCATACACGAACACCCAACACAATATCTATACCAACACTAATTTGGTGAAATAGAAGCGATTGTATATATAACTATATTTGATAATAACTTGACTCTGACACACTCTCAATCTGAAGTATCGACACTATATAAGTTTTAATTTTGCTTTTGTGCGTTTTGTAGATTGGTTCTGCGGTTGGCGGCATCACAAGTGCATTCTATGGATTCAATCATGGTATGTGTTTTTATTTTATTTGCACATACACACACAAGTATGTAATTTGATTGTGATGTATCAGCTTCATATGGTAGCTTAGTATGCTTCTCTAAAGGTTAATTCCCGTTTGGAGCACAGAAAGAACATGCCTATATAATGAACAAAATGTTGTGATCATTGGTTATATTTTTTATTTTAAATCAAAGCTCTAACCTCACTGAACAGATTTTAGTTAGTAAGTTGTTAATTTATCTCTCTGATGTAGTCTGTTAGAAAACTTAAAATACTGTATTACTGTCTTTAAAACAACTAAGATGCACTGCATTCAAACTTGAGTTGGGGGATTGTGGCATTTAATTATAAGATGGACTGGAATGTGTAAGTTTGATTGTTTGTATATTGTAAATGCATAAATAGTTCATGTTCCAAACTGAAAGTATGAAGCTTTGTTGTTATTGTTAATATTAACAACCAAGACAAGTGTTGTCAGTCACGGACAACACTTTGTACTAAATTGCATATTGCGGAAATAGTGGTTTGTTAAAGGTGTTCTAAATCGTTAAAGAGTCGTTATAACTGCTATACGACAACACAGTCCAAGACTATTATTATTTATAAGCATTTCTCTTTTCATTTGTGATGCAGTTATGCCAGTTGTCTGCAAATGGGTAAAAGGACCCATGTGGGTACATTTTCTAGTTGGTGTAAGTTTCTTCAGCCTTTTGGTCCCCCATATTTCATCAGTTTTCCTACTTGATGTATACATTTTTTGTCTTTTTGCTCATTTATACCTTTTTCTCATGCTTAATGTTTTCTGGTGGTACATATCGTTCACTTGCTTTTTAAAATCCTAGATTAAGCATCCTAAACATCTAATAGTATTCTTTTATAACAATTAATTATACGAATTATAATCTATAAGATTTACATATTCTGCTTCCATTTTTTGATATACTCATGGAGATATTTTTAGCCGGTGTTTGGGCTCTTCTTATTTTTCTCCAAATCAATGGCATAAATTGATGATATTAATTGTGAACTTTTGTGCGTAGACCTGCAAAATAAATTATTTGTCCCCTGAAATAGTTCTTATCAGGTATTGTACCAATTTTGCATGTCAATGACATCCTTAGAGTTATAGGTACCCTGTAAGATTCTAATGATATTGAGAGAACAGTTGTGTTGACCTAGACACCCTTGCTTTCTCTTTTATGTTTAAAGCTATTTATTTGTTCATATATCAATTGCATTTTACTGCTGGCTTTGTATTTTTTTCCTAGAGGAGATTTTAGTCACCTTTTCGAAAACACAAAATGATGTCTCCATGATTTGTTTCCAATTGGATTAATATTGTTTTGAATTTTGATGCAAGAATCATTGATGACATAACATACAATATGGTGACATAGTAGCATTATAGGGTTGATTAAAATGTTACACATCAATATAAAAATCCATTTTTTACATAGAGAGTTCTATTAGGGAGTAAAGTGTCCCAACTTATTTATTTCAGAGGCTAAGAATTATGTTTTATTGTGAGGGGCAAACTGGGTATCAGTTTTGTTGTTGTTAGGGATGAGAATAGATATCCATACTTTATTTTATATATATGATCTCGTTCATGCTTGGTTTATATGGATATCTTTTACATATTGGAATATTTGAAATAGAAATCCTTTTGTTTTGGACAACAGAAATAGAATTCATTAGTATCACTATCAACTATTGTAGACCTTTTAAACACCATAAATACTACTAGGGGATTTTCTTATTTCAGCAAAAAAACTTGCGAGTTTATTGCCATGAAACTGACTGAAACTTTCTGATTTCAGACACCACCTGTGGTAGTATTCTCCTCAGTATGTGCAGGACTGGCAGGTAAATTTCTGAGTGTAATTTACTTATTTTGCTTTGTTTATATTCTATATGTACGCAATCTTTATTCGTAACTTTAAACATAGCTATGTCCCTAATATGGTACGGTGATAAGTTACACACTCAAAGCACCTAAAATTTCTCATGTTAACAAGTTCAAAAATAATACTCCGGTCTTGATTATAAGTAAAAATAATTAACTTCATACTTATCAAGAAATTTAGTTAAATGCAGTTAATGTTTTTGATCTCATAAAAGAGTAATTGGAATTGTATATATAAAAAAAGAAGTCATTGGAAAATGAAACTTATATTAATCGAAAGATTATTTTAGTATAGATATATCATTAAATAGAGTGAAAGTAAGTTGTATTTGCTTAATCGAAAGATTATTTTAATATAGATATATCATTAAATAGAGTGAAAGTAAGTTGTATTTGCTTATATTTGAGGTTGAGACCGGAGGGAGTAAGTGCTAAGCATTCTATTGGTGCTTTTATCCTTGTGTGTAGATTCACCATGTTGAATTGACAACATTGTCTTTCTTTTGAATAACTGGCAGGTGGGGCTGTTCCTGCATTTGCACAACTTGTTTCTTCATCTTACCACGCAGCACAGTCATCACCGCCTTCAGAGAGTGATAAGATTCAGAAGTCAAGAACTTCCTCCACTCTCTAAATATGAATATCTATCTATACAACATAGGCATATAATGGTTTTCTTCTATTATAAACATGCATTCATTTGACATACGCAGAGAGTTTTGTTTTTCTCATGTAAATTCTGCTTTTCAGCTTCACTGCTCCACTATGTAATTTCAGCTTCCCTCAACTGGTACTAGAGAAATTTATCATCTAATATCTTATAGTTTAGTTTATTGCATTGTCATTTTGTTCTTCAATTAGATTCATTTCACTAGTTCGGTTGCGGCCTTGCAATCTACTCTGGATATTGTTACTATTCTATTATTTTGTTGACACCGAGCAATAATATCGTCTTAAACGAAAGATAAGATGTCTCAAAATAACCATTCTTTGAGATAAGATGCCTTAAAATAACCATTCTTCGAGATAAGATGCCTTAAAATAACCATTCTTCGTTAACAAAGCTGATCATCACATGAACATCAATATATCAACATTATAAATGTCTTCCATTTTGATTTTAATTGTTGCAAATATTCTATTTATTTGTCAATAATCAACATTAAATAAGTATTATTAAAAAACTTTGAAACTAAAGAATTTATTCGCTACTAGATTTCTTTTGAAAAAATAATTAGGGTGAGAGAATGATGTTTCATTGAATACTTATAAAAAGATTTATATTTGTTTCTCTCTAATGATTTTAGAAAATTTCTTCCCTCATTTACGATGTTTTTTGTATTTGTTGAGACAAAATCTCTTAAATGATTTTAATGATAACAAAATTACTTAAGAGGTTATGATTATGACTAATGATTAATATGTGCTTTTGAGTGTATTCATATAAGAAAATATGATATTAATCATTAAGGCAAAAAGAAGAAAAATCTGATTCAAATATGAGGATGGAAAACGGCGAGAATGGCCTCGCGAGCTGCCTAATCTTCAAATTTGTACAATTCAGCAGAACAAATGCTTTTATTCATTAAAGAAATAGACAACAATGTCAAAGAATGAATAAATAAAAGTATTTGAAATAAAAAAGTTAGAAGGTCAAAAGGAAAAGGATGAGAATAGCTATATCTAACTCTAGAGGATGACAGACTAGGCTGAGGATGGTTCAACAAAGTTAAAAGCAACCCATCAAGCATGTGCAAAGGTTAAAATCAAATCATTTATTGTACTTGCACGAATGAATACATAAAGAAGTCAAGTTAAAGAAAGGATACACCAAACAAGCCAAAAATGGAAGATCACGTGTTGATGATATATCTGATCCTCGGACTGGAGGATAACATTCTTATGTAAGAGGGTAGTTTTCTCTTTTGTCAACATCACCCTCAAAAGTTGAAATCAACCTAATCCTTAAAGTTTTGGAAAAGGCTGTAGCTCACATGGTCAAAGAAACAATCTTGCACTATTTGAAGAAAGAAAATAGAAACGAACATCTCAAGATCAAGTTTCAAGGAAGCTGATCTGCATGCGCGAGGATGGCCTCTGAACAGCTGAATGGCAGTTCTATAATTATGATAAAAAATATTGGATCTTTTGTAATGAATTCCAACGGTCATCAAAGAGCTTGGACCTCTATAAAATGCAACAAGCTCTTCATCATAACACACACAAACATCTTAAAGCTATCAAGAGCAATACCCATCCTCACTTCATACTTTCTTTAATCCTACACTATATCTTTGAAAATTCTTTGATAAAGTATTTAGAATCAATCACTCTAATATTAATTTGTAATTTCCATGTGAGATACACTTGGAAATATTTGAAAATTGATTGTAAGCTTGGTGAAGCTAAAGAATACACATTTTGTAATCATCCTCAACGTGAGTTTGATCTGTTTGAACTTAAGTAAAATCTCACAAGGGTGTGAGGACTGGACGTAGCCATCTTTGGGTGAACCAGTATAAAATTGTGTGTGTTTCTCTCATATTCTTCTTTCACTCTTTTGCTCAACTCAAAACTGAAGGTTTGAAAAACCCATCCTCGGATTTACCATCCTCAGCGAGATGATAGTTTTAAAAACACTTGAAAATTATTTTTAACAGCAAAATTCCTATTTAACCCCCATATTAGTGATATTTAGCTTCATCAATTGGCATCAGAGTAAGGTTCTCTAAAAAATTACATCTAAGAGTGTAAGAGAAAAAGATCCAAAAAGAAAAATGTCAAGACCTAAGTATATTCCTGAAGGAGGATCATTCAGCCGACCTCCCTATTTTGATGGCACAGATTACTACCACCAGAAAGGCAAGATGAGACTATTTCTCATATCACAAGAGAACAACATGTGGTATGTGGTTGAAAATGGGGATCACGTCATTAGAACCAACAACAAAGACGCAACCTCCAATGAGAAACCTTAAGCACAGTGGACGGCATATGAAAACGCTAAGGTACTTCTAAACTCTAAAGCTCATTTATTTCTAAGTGTGCTTTGAGCAGGGAAGAGTATGACAGAGTTGAAGAATGCAAAAATGCTAAGGAACTCTGGGACACTCTAAGGATCCATCATGAAGGATCAAGTCACATAAAATAAGCAATGATTGATATAGGAGTAAGAGATTTCGAACTATTCGAAATGAAGGAGGAGGAAACCATTGATAAAATATTCTCAAGGTTGACAATCATATTAAACAACTTGAGATCTCTTGGAAAGGTATACTGTGTTCAAGAAAAGATAAGAAAAATCCTAAAAAGTCTACCAAAAGAATGGAGGCCAATGGTGACTGCCATTATAGAAGCAAGAGACTTGGCCAACATGAAATTAGAAGATTTAGTTGGAACTCTAAGAGCCCATGAACCATTGTTGCTGGCAGACAAACCAAACAAAAAGGGAAGAATGATTGCTCTAAAATCCAACCAAATAGAAAGTTTATCCTTAAAGAAGAATGAAGATCTCATAAAAAAGGAAAACTCAAAGTATCCTCTATCTGAGGATAAGGATGAACTCGCTCTGATTGCTAGAAGACTTAAGAGGATGATAAACAAAAGAAGACCAGATAGAGGATCTCCTCAAAAAGAAAAAACTGACAAAAGTCAAATAACTTGTTTTAGATGCAACAATATAGGACACTACAAAACTGAGTGTCCTCAAACAAAAGAAACTCAGAAAGGTTTCCCTACAAAAATAAATCTATGATGATTACTTGGAATGACAGTGACGAGTCATCCTCTGAGCAAGAGAAGGAAGAAGAGGTCAACTTCTGTCTCATGGCAAAATCTGAAACGGAAAAGGTAACCATTTCAGAACTGTGTCCTACCTATGAGAAGTTAGAAATTGAATTTGACAGTCTTTTAAATGACTCAAACACTTTATCTCATAAATGTGGTTTTCTCAAAAATAAACTTTATGAAATAAAAAAACTCAATGAGGAACTTCAAGCCAAGAATGAGAAATATGAAAAAATCATTCTAGATTTGGAGTTATCTCATGAGAATTTATCTGAGCAACAAACATTTTGAAATAAAAAGAATGTTAAAAGTCATCTTCCAAAAGAGGATACGCAAAAGGAAATCTTGAAAATAGAGGTTAAAGAATTAAAAAATGACATTTCCAACTTTGTCAAATCTACAGTAATATTTCAAAAAATAATGGGATCTCAATCTGGAATATTTGACAAGGCTGATATTGGTTTTAAAAGTTCTCAAAAACAAAAATTGTAGGAAATTTTTTTCTTGCCTAAAAAACAAGAGGATAGGTCAAAATGCACTTTTTGCAAAAAATTTGGGCATACTTTCAAAATATGTCATGCTAAGAAGAAAGCTGACAATATAAAGAAAGCATGTTCATTATGTGGTAAACATGGGCATAATAATTCTATTTGTTATCACAAAAAGAAAATCCTCACAAGAGGAAAAACTAACCAACAAAGACCCAATGCTATATGGGTACCCAAGTTACTTTTAACCTCTAACACAGGTTCATCCTCTGATCAACAAAAGAAAGCCTTAGTACTTGGGCAGTGGCTGCTCAAGGCATATGACAAGGGATAAACACTGCTTTATTTCCTTGGAGATAAAGGATAGAGGATTTCTCTCTAAGGTACCCAAAATTATTGTCCTCTATGATAATGCTAGTGCAATAAATCTTTCAAAAAACCTCATTCAATATTCTAGATCTAAGCACATTGAAATCAAACATCATTTTATAAGAGATCATGTTCAAAAAGGGCATATATAATTAATTTTCGTTGATACTAAAAATCAATTGGCTGATATTTTTACCAAACCTCTCGAGGAGGATAGGTTCAAAAATATCTTGAAAACACTCTCCATCATTAATTTGCTCAAAATTATCTAATTAATTTTTAATGTGTAACATTACTCTGTTTCTTTTCTTGTGATAATTTTTTTATTAAAATCAAGTGAAAAAATTATATGGTGTTGCCTCCTTGGGTTTTGCTCTGCATTTAATGCCGATTCGAGCCCGGTACCTGGGGGATAAGTACCAGGCTCGAATCACATGTGATCATTAAAAAAAAAATTATAGCAAAAGTTGTGAGGATGGCAAAAACACCAAAGGACATAGTGTCCATTTTGGTGTAATTTCCTCTTGTCACGTCAGGCAAGAAAATGCATGCGCCTCCTTCCATTGGCTAGCATATATGGTGTTGCCTCCTTGGGTTTTGCTCTGCATTTAATGCCGATTCGAGCCCGGTACCTGGGGGATAAGTACCGGGCTCGAATCCCACGGAAGGAAAAAACTCGTTATTTCCAACTGAGTGTGTAACATTCTATTTTTTTTAATATATTTTTTTAATTTTATTTCGAATAAAATATATAATTTCCCATGTGATTTCAAACAAACAAACAAATAATCCATTATTAATTTAAAATCCATCAATATCTCCATTAGATACTTAATACTCAAATTATAAGGTTAAAAAATGTAGTAACAAAATGATAATCGATATAGACTAGAGTTCAACATAAATAAATTTCCTAAAGCTGACCACTACTACTCCTAGGATTAAATGAGATGTTCCATCTATTCTTTTGAAAAGTTTCCCAATTGTGCAAGTAGATTAGGAATGTCATCTGTCCAAAAGTAAGGGTCATCTCCAAAATCCTTACCAATAAATAATAAATAAATAAATAAAAATAAAGCAATACAATATCTACATAATTATTGACATTATTCCATTCAAATTGCCACGTATACAGTAACAATTAAAAGATAACAGTACAATGTTTACATAATTAATAACATTAGTTCATCCAAACAACAACCAGGAGGTACACTGAAAATACAAATATAATATTATGATATTTGTATAAATAATAATAATAATTAATCCATACAATATTAAGGCATCTACATCATTAATAACTAAGGGGTATAATAATCATAACAATATATCATGTTAATTCGCTCAAAATGACAAGCAGTAACAAGTAATGATATAATAACATTAATTCACCCGACAATCAAAAGGCACATTGAAAACACAAATATAATATTATAATATCTATTAATCCATACAAACAACCTTACAATAGAATACCACGTTATCTACATCATTAATAATATTAATTCACCCTAGCAATTAAGAGGTACAATAATAAAATAAGTACAATATCATATAATAATTCACCCCAAAATTACCAGTAGATACATTCATGAGTATAATATCCACATCATTACTAACATTCATTATTAACATTGTCTCATTCAAACGAACACATACAACCGTATACAAATTTATCAGTATAATATATATATATATATATATATATATATATATATATATATATATCATTAATAACATTATTTCAACCAATTATCAGGAGATACAATGTATCATTTATCTTTATAAAACACTAATTACATTTAATTCAATGCATACTCAAACAGACCTTATGACTTAATGATTCCAGAATATCGCCTACCCCGCAAGGGCTTAGTATTAATATAATGTGATACTAACTTATTAATGACATTTCACATATGATATTTATTATTTACACATTCAATATGTTCAATACAACCATTATAAAAACGTATCACATTACATTTATTTCTTACACTTTGAATATATTCAACAAAACCATTATAACGACATATGACATAATATTTATTTTCCATACTTTGAATATGTTCAACATAACCATGAATATAACATGTCACACCATATTTATTTTCCAAAATTTGATAAAAGCATTTCAACATAGTATATATTTAATCTCACAATTTCTAAAATAAATACAATCATACATTCTAAAATAAATACAATCATATACTCCAAGATAAATACAATCATAAGTATAAATATATAATTGGAGTGATGCCCTTACCGATATGAGTGTCGTTATTAGAATTCTCACGCAGCGGTTTTTGCTCCAATTGTGCTACCCTTGATGGGATGAATCACTAACTCCTTCTTGAATTCCTTCCTTTTTCTCTCTTAAACTCTTTTTTTCTATATAGCAGAGTACTTTTTGGATGCCCGACATCCGTTTTATTTTTTTTCCTTTTTTTCCAGAAGTAGGGAGGAGTGGGGAAGATGGGGAACGTTAAGCCAAAAGTGGGTAACGTGACATTTCCATTTATTTTTAACGGGTTGTCAAATAATGCTTTTATTATTATTATTAATATTATTATTATTATTATTATTGCAAAAAATTACAATAATATCATCAACGATTATCTCCACTCCTAATAAGGTAAAATATAAAATGACTAGTTGTTACAGAGTGATTAGGGGGTGAGAAGGTGTCTTCCTATTCTATCATCATTAATACATATTAAATGGCTGCATCATCATTGTGTTGTTGTTATCCGTGCATCAATCTCTAAATAATATTGGTTAAGAAATTATTTCTCTTATTTTTCCAATTTTTTGATGGTTGACAAATTCAGGAGGAGATAGATTATGATAATCCTATTATCAACTTTTTGAAACCACTATTTCAATCCTATGTTATGCTTGTGAATGTTTATGTCATTTTGAGCCATCTTTTGTAATATTTATCTCATTTATGTGAAATCTCTTTATGGTTCAATTTTGTTATCTCAAAACTTTGGCATATGTTTAGGGGAAGTAATTTTTTTTAGTTTTAAAAATTATAACACATATGATTGAGGGGGAGCATAAACATTTTATCTCATTAACTTATCTTATTTAAAATCATAATCTAAAGAATTTTGTCTTCGTCAAAAAAGGGGAGATTGTTGAGACAAAATCTCTCAAATGATTTTAATGATAACAAAATTACATAAGAGATTATGATTGTGATTGATGACTAATATGTGCTTTTGAGTGTATTCATATAAGAAAACAAGATATTAATCATTAAGGCAAAAAGAAGAAAAATTTGATTCAAATATGAGGATGGAAAATGCTGAGGATTGAAAACGGCTAGGATGGCCTCGTGAGCTGCCTAATCTTCAAATCTGCATAATATGTGTCCTCACCAGAACAAATGCTTTTATTCATTAAAGAAATGCACAACAATGTCAAAGAATGAATAAATAAAAGTATTTGAAATAAAGAAGTTAGAAGGTCAAAAGGAAAATGCAAGAATAGCCAGATCTAAGTCTAGAGAATGACACACTAGGCTGAGGATGGTTCAGCAAAGTTGAAAGCAACCCATCAAGCATGTGCAAAGGCTGAAATCAGACCATTTATTGTGCTTGCACGAATGAATACATAAAGAAGTCAAGTTAAAAAAAGGCAACAACAAACAAGCCAAAAATGGAAGATCACATGTTGATGGCAGATCTGATCCTCGGACTGGAGGAAGACAGTCCTATGTAAGAGGGTAGCTTTCTCTCTTGTCAACATCACCCTCAAAAGTTGAAATCAACCTAGTCTTTAAAGTTTTTGAAAAGGTTATAGCTCACATGGTCTAAGAAACAACCTTTCACTCTTTGAAGAAAGAAAATAGAAAAGGACATCTCAAGATCAAGTTTCAAGGAAGCTGATATGCATACGCGAGGATGGTCTATGAACAACTGAATGGCAATTCTGTAATTATGATGAAAAATCTGGATCTTTTGTAATGAATTCCAACGATCATCAAATAGCTTGGACTTCTATAAAATGCAGCAAACTCTTCATCATAACACACACATCACAATTGCACAAAAAGATCAAATATCTTAAAGCTATCAAGAGCAATACCCATCCTCACTTCATACTTTCTTTAATCCTACACTATATCTTTGAAAATCCTTTGAGAAAGTATTTAGAATCAATCGCTATGATATTACTTTGTAATTTCCATGTGAGATACACTTGGAAATATTTGAAAATTGATTGTAAGCTTGGTGAAGCTAAAGAATACACATTTTTAAATCATCCTCAGCGTGAGGTTGATTTGTTTGAACTTTAGTAAAATCTCACAAGGGTGTGAGGACTGGACGTAGCCATCTTTGGGTGAACCAGTATAAAATAGTCTGTGTCTCTCTCATATTTCTTTTTCACTCTTTTGCTCAACTCAAAACTGAAGGTTTGAAAAACCCGTCATCAGACTTACCATCCTCGGCGAGAGGATAGTTTTAAAAACACTTGAAAATTATTTTTAATAGTAAAATCCCTATTCAACCACCCTTCTAGTGATATTTAGCTACATCAGTATTGGTCAATCCGAGAGTGTATTTTGACAAAAACACATTTGAATTGACTATTTAAGAAGTGTATTTTGGAGGTTTTTCAGAATACAATGGTGGGAGAATAAAATATCATGATATTATTGAAAATCGAATTCAAAACTTGTCAAGTCCAATAATTATATTTTTTCCATTAGACAAATCGTTTGAGTTTATTCGCTGCTAGATCTTGGACTAGTGCCATCCACGAGAAAATTGTATTTGAAGAGTGATGATCCAAGTTTTTGAACAAAATTATATTCAAGACTTAAAAAGTTGTATAAATAAAAATACAAAAATAAATTAATATAAAATTAATATTTTAAACTGTTGTACAATAAAATATTTATACTTTATTGGACAAAACAAAATTGACTCAACACTTGTTGAGGTCTAAAACCAACTATAAATAAATTTTAATGCTCAGAATAGTATTTTATGATAATATTTTAAATTTTATTTTTCTTGCTTTTTGCGATGTAGCTTTTTTAAATATATTCATTGGTGTATCTTTTGACACTTATGATGTCTTTAGTTGTTATAATTGAAGTAACAATGTCAATCATAAGAAATAAGAGTTTGAACTATGACTTTTATTGGATTTTGATTCTTATGTTTAATTTAAATTAATTCAAGATCAATTTTGGTTAAAATAGAATGTCCAGAATATTATGGGTATGTTAGAAGAAGTGAAACATATTAGTCTATAGTGAAGTATGATTTGTGAATGCAAATAATTAAAGATAAGAGATAGAAATGTCACAGACAAAAAGTATATTGGTTCACTCAAGTTGTACTAGTTCAGTCCTCACGATTGTGAGATTTTTACTTTGGCTTTAGAACTAGAATGATCTCCTTCACACCTTGATCAATAACAATCTTCACTTTTCAACCTTGGAAGGACTTTTATAGTCACTTTTTAACATAAGAAAGATTTGTACAATCACCTTTCAACCTTGAAATGGTTTTTACAAACACAATTAATCTAACATAAAAGATAGACTTAAGTTATAAATAATGTGTATGATAAAAGTGTTTAGGATCTAATAATTCTCAACTCTTGGTTTGAGATAATTAAAGACAAAATCAATAAATTGTGATCCACAAATACACTGAAAAAAGCTGGAATTTGCTTTAACAGTTTTTAACTTGTTCTTACTTGAACAACTGTTGGTAGATTTGCAAATTAAACTCTTGCCTTAATCTTCCAATTAATCTTCAATTTATAGATGATAAGAGACTTTGAATATTTAGTCGTTGAGCACACTTCCCAAGGTGCAAACTATCTTTTGAATAATATCTTTAAGTGTAGTGTAATTTTGTCCAGAACGTTCTGAAGTAGCAATGTCGATTTACAAGAAAGGGGGGTTTGAATTGTAAATGCACATTTTTAAAAATTCCTGTTGAAAACTTAAGAAAATAACTCAAGATTGATTCTTGGTTATGAAAACAGAAAACAGAGAACGTTCTTGGTTTTTATTATAAAATAGAGAACGTTCCTTGGTTAGCTTAAAACAGAAAATCAGTTTATGTTTTATCTTAGTTAATTAATTAAGTATGAAAAATAAAGAGATAGGATAGAGAATACCACACAAAGATATATCCTAGTTCACCCAACGTGGGTTACATCCAGTCCTCACACTTTGATATTTTCCACTAAGTGTTTAAAACAAAGAACCTTCTTGATCTTACAACACCTAGTCTAGATCAACCTTGATTTGTTTCAATCTCTAATACTTTCCACCCATAAAGCACTATCAGTACCTATCTAACCTTGATAGGATTTAATGTACTCTTAAACAAACTATAAAGAAACTCTTATAGTTTGAGTTTTTACAATTGGATTGTTTTTGACAGAATCTGAAATTTCTCAACTCTTGTTTGAGAATTGATTCTTTACAAAGGATCTAATGATAATTGCACAATCTAATATAAGAATATAGATCAGCCTTTATTTTGCAAAATATCAGAATGTAGAACAACCTCTGTTTTGCGAAAAATCAGAATTTCAAGTATGTATGTGATTGATTTATGGACTTTCTTAGCACTTGAATTTCTTGCCTTGATTCTGGATATTGGCCTTCTATTTATAGGCTGTAGAAGCACTGAATGAAATTACACAAGAGCTTCTTTGAAAACAGCTTCTCTGTTATTTTTGACTGAATCAATATTTCAGAATAAAAATAATCCTTCTTTGAAAACAGCTTTTTGACTTTTCTGGTTTAGCATTTAAAGCAGTTATTTCCTTTTTTAGAAAGAACCTTTGATGTTTCGTCATTGATCTTGGATGGTACATTCTTTGTCTTGAGTCTTGAGTGTAGCTAGAGAAGTTCGGAGAAGAATTATAAGCCATTTCAGAGGAGATGCAATGCTCCTGTAATTGTGCAGAAAACGAAGAATGATTAACGTTCTTGGTTTGTCAGTTTGAACTTTCTTGAGCTTCAATAATCATTATGGAGTTCCCGTTTTAATCATTCTGGATGTCCTTTGCAATTGTCTTGTCATATGTCAAGGTTGATCGAACTTTCTTGACAGTTTGATTTTTGGAGTTATAAACTGTCTTGATTTTTGTCTGACTTTGAGTCCTTTTATTTTAGAGATCAGATAACCTTTTTGAGCTTGGATGAATCCTACTTGTTCCTTTCCATGTACTGATTGTATATAAATAAATTTTCAGGTCATACTCTTTGTTAAAGAGGTAGATAAAGTTTGATCAACATGTTGTGATGAACATTTTTGAAGTTGGAGCTCTTTCTTTGTTTTAGTGTTCTTGTTGTTGTTTTCTTTGCTTTGCTCGATTAAATTCACTCAAAAGCACAAGTTAAATTAACATAACATTTAGAATCATAATTAACATTCTCAATTAACTTTTTATTTGTTTTCATCAAAACATTAAATTGAGATTTTGTCTCAACACGTTCTTGATCTGTCCAAAACGTTCTTGCTTTGTTGGAGCGTGGAGAAAAAGAAACATAATGTAGGGTGGTATTCCATATGACAGTTGGAATTATTCTAAATCATAATTATGTAGAATTTTTTACAAAATAATGTAAGTACAATGTATTTGTGTCCTTACTCACAACTCATAAATATGATCATCAATTTAAAGGTTGTTTTTTTCCTTTGAACATTCAGCTCAAGTTTTGAGTTTGACAATTGATTTGAGCAATCTTAATACTCTTTAACTTGTGTTTTGGATTGTAGAAAATGATATGTTTTAATTATGTCTTTAAAAAAGAATAATCATAATGTTCTTTTATAAAACTAGAACGTTCTTGATTTTGTGTTGTATGAAAGATATGGATGAATGATTGAATGACTTGTCTCAGAGGCATGCTGAGTTTTATGCAAAAAATGCAACAACAATGTCCTTTCATCCTTGTTATCCTTTCACACATCTCATCAATTTGGTGGTTGCTTTGCTTCTTTGGGACTTTAACTTGAATTCTGAACTTAATTATAGTTTTGAGTAGTTTTGATATTCTTTTATCTTGAGGTTTGTACTATGAAGAATGATTTGTCTTAATTATGTCCTTAAAACGAAATAACTAGAATGATCTTGATAAACCAAAATGATCATTTGATAAACCAAAATGATCTTGATAAATCAAAATGATCATTTGATAAACCAAAATGATCTTGATAAATCATAATGATCTTTTAATAAACTAAAATGATTTTTTTGATAAACTAGAATGATCATTTGATAAACCAGAATGATCTTGATTAACCAAAATGATCCTTGTAAAAGCCAAAATGTTCTTCCGATCAATCTGTCATCAATATGCATGTTTGTTTTTGCATATAGACATTCAAATATTGGATTTTAATTGCTCATTAAATGTTGGAGAATCCATGTGCGAAATGCTAACTAATTTACTAAATGTTGCCATTCCAAAAAGACTCTTATTGTCAATTGTTCTTTTATATAACAACCAGAGCATTCTGGTGAATGTTCTTCCATCATTCTTTTGTCGAAACAATATTTTCTACAACTTTTCTTGGTGTTGTGTCTTGTTCATCAGGTATCACTGAGATACTTTAGTATTAACATGAATGTATTGAACATTTTATTCATGAATATGTTATCTTGAAAGTGTCAAAATTATTCTCTTGAATGATTGATATATGATATATTACTTTTGATATTTTTTTATTATTGAGTAGATATTTATGCTCTTGTTGATGTGAAGGATTTTTGTTTATCCACTTATGCAATTCATGTTCCTTAAATAAACATCAACTGCAATCATTAGTAGATCATCATTCATAAAATTTAATGATTTATTTCATAAGGTTTGTTGTCATTAAAACATATATATAAAAAAATTTACCCCAACAATAATTAAATATTTTTATTTATTAGAACTAATTATACTTAAAAATTAGTCAAATTTAAAGTCACAATACCAAAAGAAAACAAACAAAGAGACACAAAAATCTTTATTATTACTAAAAAAATAGAAACAAAAATGGTCTTAATATATATGTGTAAAGTAAATAAAAGGTTCAGCTAAATTAATATACGATGACATGAAATGTGCTACAATATGGGTTAAATATGAATTAAATATCTTCCAAAATATGAATATATTACTATGATTTTTTAATACATCTATAATAAATCATTTAAAAATTTAAAAACTATATATAAATTTGATTTAAAAGTAAAGGTACAAAATAAAATTGAAAATATTTTGAGACTAAAAATTATATTTTATTTATAAAAACTACAAATAAAATGTTAAAGTTTATAGTAAGAACAAATTTATTTAACCGTATATTATAAGAAAATAAAGGTAATGCACATGCACTCTAAAGACAATTTTATACTCATTCAATTATAACTCGCAATAACTATAAATAGATATATATAACTAGTTTAATGACTGAATTTAATTTATAAAGATTATTAATGTAAATAGTTTTTATATGGTTAATCAATTATAATTATTTAACTATTAATAATATTTGACTTTTGTCACAACTATTTATAAAATAATTTCTATGATTGATCATAATTTTTTTGACTGTACAAATTTTTTATTGATTGATCATAATTTTGTATAAATTTTTTACTTATAAAATAATCTTCATGATTGATCATAATTAAACTATTAAATGATTATGATTGAATTTAATTTATAAAAAAAAAAAAGTTTTTACAAGTGTTAATCAATTACAACTGTTATATTATTAATAATATTTAATTTTTTCTATAATTTCTTATAAAATCACCTACATAATCCGTCATCGTCATAATTTATCAAATGTGTAAAACCGTTTTTATTATTGATATATAAAAATTAAATTTATTATGATTATAATTATAATTATTATAATAGAATTAACACATATTTTGGAACACACTCTACTTCATTGATAAAAGTTTACATAGATTTCACCAAAACATATGTATTCCATATAAATTTGGTGACTACTTCATTGATAAAAGTTTACATAGATTTCACTAAAACATATGTATTCCATATAAATTTGGTGAAATTCATCTAAATTTTAATTAATCAAATAAAGTATATTTGAAAATGTATCTTTTGAAAATGTATGTTAAATAATGTATTCATATCTATACTAATATTATAACAAATCTATTTCATTGTCTTTGTCTTCCATATATCAGCGTAACATTGATTATCTTCTATGATATATTTATTGGAATTCATTTCAGTGACTCTAGATTTTGAATACATATTTATTGAACATGCTAATTTCTGATATACTATTAACATTTCTATTCCTTGACCAGTTGAAAAAAAATTAAAAATAATAGAGTTGAGAAAATTTATCTAGAAATGAGAACTAATAAAAAAATGGCGATGAACATGCTAATTTATTAATATATCGTTATAGCAATTTTTTTAATAATCAGCGAAAATGTACACATTGAAATAAAATCAACTACAAAAATTTATTAAAAAAAGTAAATACTTTGAATGATAGAATTCATACGACATGATTGATCTAACTAAAAATATTGAAACAATTACTTTAAAACAAGTTTGTTCTATGCATTATTTATATGAAAATAATTCTTCCCCTTTACTAGTTCTGAAAAAGCATATTTAGATTAATTAAAATTATTTGTTTTGCTATTTTAAGTCATTTTTCAGATGATTTTGTACTGACTTTGGATTGGTTTCTTTTACAAATAATTCTTTAAGTTTGAGTATATTTTAGTTGTTGATTTTATTTTACTATTCACGTTGATCATTGACTTTGAGTTTTATTTTGTTTCAACATTTTTGTTGAAATTATTTTGAATAACTATTTATTTATTTTTAATCTTCAAGTACACCCACAAAAATCTATACTATAAATGATAAATGAATTTCACAATTAACACTTTATATCTATATTATTAACCATATTACATGCTATTTTTATTTCGAATTCAATCATGTTTAGTTAATTCAGAATAAATTACATTAAAAATAATTTTAAAAAATATTTACCCATTTGTGATTCAACAAAGGATAAACAAACAAATTTTAATATCATAAAATTCAATTCAATTCATAATTAATAAAATAATTTGAATGTTCAACCTATAATTTACTACAACACAAGCAACTTTTTTAATTAAAAAAAAAAATTACTTATTGATTATTTTAAATATAATGGCAACTACACTAGTTGTTAATATGATTATAAGGTAGTGTAAAGTTGTTATCGTATTACCTATAAACTCATATTATAGACAATTTCATAGGTTTCATTTCATTCTCCTAAATTCAAACCAAACATTAAAAAAGAAGTGATTATTATGTTTATGTTATCTTCTCTTGTGTCCAAAGTTGAAAACACTCTCATTTCTTCTAACCTTGGTGCTCATCGATCTCTCTTTCTTCTTTTCTCTATAAACCCAAATAACAACGTTTAACAATATCCTTTCATTTTTCCTTCTAATTTCTTCTATTCAGGTAAATTATCTTTCTCAATCTCAATTTTACCCTTTTCTATTTCTTTTCAATTTATAACATTCATTTTTTATTCCAATTTTGATCCCAAATCCTAATTCATCAATCCCTAATTTTTACCTGCTTTATCAACTCTTAATTAACTTTCTTATTTTTGTATTCCTTTAGATCAGAACAGAATCTGCTTGAAGAATGTTCATGATTCGAATTCACCACCATTCATTCACTCTTCAATTGAATTGGATTGAAAAAAATAAAAGTTTCCCTTTTTAGGTTATTATCAGTAGTAAACACAAGACACTGTTTTTGTGTTATGAAATTGTGAGGGGTTTGAAAGTTGTGATCATGATGGAACAGCTTCCTGTTGAAGTGATTGGGAACATACTTTCCCATCTAAGGGATGCAAGAGATGTGATAATAGCCTCTGCAACATGCAGAAAATGGAGAATGGCATGTTGCAAACATCTCCACACACTCTCTTTCAGCTCCAACGATTGGCCTGTTTATCGCGATTTAACAACTACCCGTCTCGAGATTTTGATCACACAGACTATTTTTCAGACTTCAGGTTTGCAGTCTCTTTCCATTTTGATGGAAGATGTCGATGAATTCTCGGCTTCTGCAGTTATTGCTTGGCTAATGTACACAAGGGAAACTTTGAAGCAATTGTTTTATAATGTTAAGACTATGCCTAATGTTAACATTCTTGAAATATGTGGGAGACATAAGCTGGAAATACTTGATCTTGCTCATAATTCCATTGTTGGGGTTGAGCCGAATTATCAGAGGTTTCCTTGTTTGAAATCTCTTTCATTAAGTGGTGTTACCATATCCGCATTGGATTTGAATCTTTTGGTATCTGCGTGTCCGAGGATTGAAGCTTTGGAGCTTGTTAATCCGGAGATTGCTATGTCTGATGCACAGGTGACGGTTGAATTGAGTAGCTCGACGCTGAAGAGTGTTTACGTAGATGCAATCAGTTTGGACAAGTTTATATTGGAGGCTGATGGGATTGAGTGTCTTCACTTGAAAGATTGTGCGCTCGAGGTTTTTGAACTCATTGGCAAGGGGACATTGAAGAATTTTAGGATTGATGATGTTAGTGTTATACATCTTGATATTGGTGACACAGTTGAGAGTCTCGAGAGTGTGGATATCAGCAACTTCACAATTATATGGCCAAAGTTTTATCAAATGATTTCGAGATCGTCGAATTTAAAGAGGCTTAGGCTTTGGGATGTGATGTTCGACGACGAGGATGAGGTTGTGGATTTGGAAACAATTGCAACTTGCTTTCCACACCTGACTCATTTATCTCTGAGTTATGATGTGAGAGATGGAGTGCTTCACTATGGTTTACAAGGCACTTCCCATCTGGAGAATGTTGTCGTCTTGGAGCTCGGATGGAGTGTGATTAATGATCTTTTCTCACACTGGGTCGAGGAACTGCTTAGGCGATGCCCGAATCTCAGGAAGCTAGTCATTCACGGAGTTGTTTCCGAGACCAAGTCTGATGAAGAATGCAAGATGTTAGCCAATTTCACTACATCGATGGTTGAGCTGATGAGGAGATACACAGATGTTGATCCACATTTTAAATTTGAATAAAATTCTTCTTCTAAATGACTTGTTATAGCTCAAGATTTCTTTTAAGTCCGATTATGTAGGCACATTTGCAGGTAACTTTTACAGAAATCAAGAGTTTATGCTCAAGTTTAACTTATTGGTTTGAATCTTTATTTAAAATTCGTGAATGAACAACAATCATACCTCATAGCAGACATTCATGACTTTGATCACTTCGTTAGCGAAATAAAGGTTACTATTAAATATTAACTTCCCTCTGAAAATTTAACATTCTCAGATGCGTTCTAGGAATTTTAGTCTTATTAAGGCCAAAATAAATAAATAAATAACATTGAAGAGGCCTTCAAAGATATGCCGTTAGGAATATTTTGCTCAGGAGTTTCACATTTGTTTGTTTATCTTGTATTTGAATCTACTTTAAGATGTGTAATGATAAAATTGTGTATATTTGGATAACCAATCATGCTCAATTCGCGATATATGTTTTAAATTTTGACACTTCAATATAGCTTGGCTCTGTTCATCTCATATTTTCCTGTTCTCTGGGCAAACAATGGAGGTCCTTGGTCAGTATAGGTTTACCTCTTTCTATTTCTCCATCGTGTTATGGCTGTCTTTCCTTCTCTTTGTATGCTCTGTGCTTTTCTCTGCAGCCTCGTGGATAATTATGTGTTATAACTTGCCGTATTGCGACGGTTTCTGCTTCAAAGTAGGTGGAGTACGCTTGTATATCAAAGTCAATTAACATGGTGATAAATATTGTGATTCATTTATACTGATTTGTTCAAAGATTAGATGCTGATATTTTTAATGAACATATTTTTGTGATGTGATTGTTATGTATGTTGCGTATGAAAATCATTCTATCTTTCTCAGATATATATAAACTGCAATTAGGGAACAGGTTTATTGCTATGATGCATTCTTAGTGTTTATGCTCTTTTTCTAATTTGTGACTGTTGGTTTGTTTGAGACTTGTAGATAGCAACTATAACCAATCATCCATAACTTGAAAGCTTGCTATTGAACGTGAAATGGGTAACTCATTACTGAGATGAATTATGTATGTATGTATATGCCTTTCTAACTAGTTATATGTCCATGTAAACAATGGGATTGAAGCTGAATGAAGGGTTATGAAGTAATTCCTATTCTATGTGGGAATCACCTTGTTTATTCTTCCTTCCTTTGTTACAACTGTAATTTTAAATTACAGTTACAATTGCTATTGTGGCTACGGTGTTCAGTTTTATATTGCGGTAAAATGCAGACAAATGCGGTCGATGTGGCCGCAATAGCAGCTATGACGTCGTTGCGTTGCAGGAGTTTCAAAAATTGTTATATTGTGGTCTCAATTTCAATTGTGGACCATAGTTATTCGAGTTATATCTTCATTCAAAAAGAAATGAAACTCAATGGATATATAGATCATATATTGAATTGGCTATGGACGTAAATTGGATACTGAGTTAGACACTGAATCACACGAGTCATTACTATGTTCTGAAAACAATTCAAGACAAACTAGGTGAAGCACGAAAGCAAGCAAGCAACGTTGCATGACCCAATTTTGAAAAAGTTTTCTATAGTTGATTTTCTTACCATTTTTTACTCAAATGGGATGTTTGAAATTGATTGCTCCAAATAACACATTTTTTTGTTTTTGTTTTGTGGTCCCCCTTGTCTTGTTGGATGATGATGCCCTCTCTTTCTGCTTGTTGCTTTGGTGTGTTATTCTCTGTTTTTATTCTCTTTATCCTACTTTTATTGTTTGCACTTTATTTTTTAGTGATTGAACACTTGAATTTTGTGCAGCTAGTCATTTTTTGTTGTCGTTTGATTTATAACTCTAAAATTATTTTGAAGTTCATAATAATATACTGGCTTAAGTTTTTTGCTTATTTTGTATTCAAGATCTAAGAGTAGTCAACATGCAAGGTACCTGAAAACAAAAGTAATTTTAACGATTATCTGTTAGTTAAAGTTTTAATGCAGGTGGCCATTCACCTTTGAAGAATGTTAGGCAATGTTCATACAAGTTGCTCAAAGGCTAATAAAACTTATTATAAACAATTGTTGCTTGCTTAGACAACAAGTAATAATAACTTTATAATAGTTAAATATAACTATTATCACCAACAAAGAAATAATTAATTCAAGAATTTAAATTTGATCTAGACCAATCACCTCTCTGCAGACAGAGAAGCTGTACTCAAATAATTACGGCTAAAGGTAATGCCAAATTCATGGAACAATCTTGTTCTGTTTTGTTGTCTAAAACCTTCACAAAGACATTTTCATGTGATAAACAACATTCATTGTAAGGTATATTGGGAAAAAAAATTATATACTTCCAATACATTGACTTATTAATCCTTTAGATCATTCATATTTTGAGCCAAACCACTTTTTTTTATGACCAATCATTTGCTTCATAAAGGAATAATTTGTAGGAGGCATATTATTACCTATAAAAGGAGCACAAGATTTGATATTTGATTTTACCTAAAATTCCTCTCATTTTTGTATTTATTCCTCAATAATGTTGGTCTAAAGCTTACATCTAAGTGAAAGAAAAAGCATTAACTATATTTGTTCCTCAATAAATATCAAGAGTATTCCTTCATGTATCTATCTATATATACAATAATTATCCATGGTAGTTCGAAAAAGACAATGTTTGAGAGCTAAGTCTATGCATAAACCACATATTTGGATGGATTAATAATACTAATCAACAAAATAGGATCCAAATCCTCTCTCATGATGCAGCGATGCAACAATTTTTTTTAGCAAAAACAATATATAAAGTAAGGAAGGATTCAAATTTCTTACATTTAGAAAATTGCATATTTACACGTATTAACTGATCTCAGTGGTCAATTCAAAATAAATTGGTTTACATTACATCTTTAATAAATAATCTTATATTTATTATTGATTTAAGATTGAATAACCAAAATCAATAAATATATCGCATATTTCCTGCGTGGAATCTAAATCGTTCATAAGATAGTATTCTTTTACTCTTTATTTTTTATTTTTTTCAACAGAATTCTAGATGTAGTAGAGGATCCATATTCCAACAACATAGAGAAATTAAGTTGCAAGTAATTTCATGATTACCTAGTGAACCATATTAATGGTGTGGAAAAATATCTATAACTATACAAAAGAATCTTAACAAGGCATGGTTTTAGGTGATGACAGGGAATGGATGTTGACCTATCAACAAAGGGAGAAAATACCAAACAAATCCATCTCATAGCTAGGATTAAATAAACAAAGTGGGTATATGTATGCTTGTAGAATATTATTTTAATGTTTTGGTTGAAATTATGCAATGAGCACAAGTTTATATGATATTAGATAAATGATGTGTAAAAATTAAAATAACTCACTTTCTTATATAACTCTTAATGTAAAAAAGAATACTAGTAAAATCCATAGGCTCTCTCTTTGAGTATGAAAGGACCAAAATATTACCTTTAGACCTTTCTTTTTTCATTCTTTTAATTTTTTACCATCTTTTTAACCATAAAGTAAAAGAAAAACTTGTCTCATCTTTGATATTGCTACATAAGTAAAAAAAAATTGTACCAAAAAAATTATGACTTTTTCTTATAAAAAGTACACATGCAGCACAAGATAATAACCAATAAGAAAACACAGGCGGTTAGAAGAGAGAGAGAGTGGAGTAGGAGTCAGTGATTCCAGTGGCTTCCTACAATGGACCCCACTTCTCCAATTATAGTAATTTTATTTCATTTTTAATCTTATTTCAAACACATTTTAAATCAATATGTTATTGGATTTATTGGATTCCAACCCAAGAAACTTTATAATAACGATTTAGTTAAACTATTAGAATTAAATCGATGATTAAAAAATATTTAAAAAGATAAAAAGATTATGTTGAGCGAGTTACTATTAGAATTGAATTGTAGTTTAATCTAATTTTATAAGATTTTAAGAAATTGTAAATTTATTGTTATTGAACCATATACTAGTCTGATTGAATGGTAATTTAATCAGTCAAACCAACTGATTCAGCTTGATTTTTAAACACTGTTGTATGAATCTTAAATGATAATTAGAGACTAATTAAAACAAGTTACTAGTTGGTAGGACAAGATTTGAGGTACCTTAATGGCAAATAAATGAGCTTCTCAACCTCAAGTATTTACAACTAAAGACAATGATTAAAGCAAGCCAAACACATTTATCAACCAAGTTTCTTTCAAGAGAAGAAGAAAAGAAAGATAGAGACATCCCTTAAGAGATAAAATGTAGCAAAGTGGAACTTATATATAAGATAAAGACTTGACTATCTACTTGTGGCAACTTATATATTACTTTGACAACAATACTCTGATATTTCTCTTCTTTGAAAATTTGTCCACATAGGATTCTTAGAATTCTAAAGAAACATAGGTAAAGGATCATGGCTTCCTAGTTTTCCTACACACAAATTTTTATGTACGTTATATATATTGATACAAACACACACACACATATCTTGCAATTAAGTTTAATTCTTGTGAATTAAGTTTCTAGTTCTACCAAATGAAAACTTTTCAGCTTCAAGGAAGATGAGAATGGTATGAACTTTGAATAGTTTTGCATGGCTAGCCAAAGAATTGGAGAAATTGGTTTGTCTGAGTCAGAACCTTCAAGTCAACATGTCCCTTATGGAGTTCTTCATGGAATTACTACCTCAACATCAAGCTTAATGTATATTTTTCAATAATTTCTCCACCTTAGTTCTTTTAACACTTATCAAAAAATTTCTTTTTATTTTGTCACTTATAAAAAATTTCTATCATACATAATATACATATGATTTTTCTTCATTATCTCTATTTATAGATTTGGTTTAATTTATTTCCATTTCCTATAGTTGCATATAAGTGACTTTTGTTTTAATTATTTTTGTTGTTCTTTTAGGAATCAAGGGTCATCTTTTGATTTTGGAGAGCTTGAAGAAGCAATTGTTCTACAAGGAATTAAGATTAGAAATGATGAAGGAAAAGCATGTATGATTTTTCCTTTTCCATGGTTTACTTACTCTTTCTTTATGTTACATAAGCAAAACCAACTCTTTCCAAAAATCATAGAGAAGATAAAAGTGTGTTGGAGGAAGGAAAGTGTTGAGTAGGAAGAGTTACCATTTTGAGTTACCATAATGATTATTACTCCAAAAGGAGAATTAGATTCATCCAACTTTTGATATAATTGAAAATCCTATATGGTGTTCTATTATTAATTTGGTTATGTTATGATTATGAGATTTTTCCTTTTGTGATTTTTCTTGCAACAGCTTTATTCACAAGCAAGCCAGCAGCTACACTTGAAATGTTCCCTTCATGGCCAATTAGATTTCAACAAACACCAAGACGTGTAGCTTCTCTCACTTCTCCATCTTTGACCAATCCATATGTAAAGATTATTTAAAACTATATCAACTTATACCACTTCTACTTTAACCAATAAAATCACTATGTTTTTTAATGATTTATATGTGTTTTAGATTCAGCAAGACAAAATCACTATAAATAATTACTGTATTTAAAAAAAAAATACATTTTGGTTACTTGTATGAATTTGTGATGAGAGTAACATAGTCATTATGAATCACCAATTTTGATTTTAAAAATACACTTTAAAACTTCAATAAAATTATAATTTTATTGCAATTTTGTCAAACTCATAATGTCATTATAATTTTGTCAAATTTATCATGCATCCAAACACACATCAAAGATTAAAAAAAAAAATTACATTTTTATCCATCTGATCACAAACACAAATATATCTTCATTTTGAAAAAGTAATATTTTTTTTATTACCCTTTTGCAAAAAGAAGGTAAAAAAGTTGAAATTTTGGTCTTGGACATGAAAATAATGAAGTTTGTTTTTGTTGTTGTGGATTTTAAAACATAGGGAGGATCAAAATCAGGAGGGGAAAGCACTGATTCAGGATCAACAGAGTTACAGTTTGATACAGATTCTCCAATAAGTGTAAAAGCATCTTCTTTAGATCATCAAAATCATGCTTTTGATCAGATTCAACAACAGGAGACAGCAACTAATGATGTCTTAAGAACAGAAACATCACAGAATCAATCAACAGCTAAAAAATCTCAGGAAAAGGTTGTTAATTTAATTCAATAACTATTATTTGTTTTCACTGTTTGTGTTAATCTCTCTCTCTTTCTCTCTATTAATGTTCCCTAAACTCAGGCAACAAAACTTGGTCTCTTAAATGCAATGAATACTGTTTTTGTCTTTCTCTAGTTAATTCTCTCTGCACAAAAGAACAACACAGATCCCAACAACTCACAGAAAATCAAGATTATACAGAGTTTTCCTGATGAATCTCTGACATGAAATATGGAGAGAGAGAGAGAGATGAAAATGAAAAAACAAAAAAAAAGGGAGAATCTTTTAAGTCCTTATCAATGTTACACTTTTTTTTAACAGTTGCCAACACCTACTACTACTTTACTTGTGTTTTATTCATTACAAGTTAAATTTTTTAGTTATTAGAAATCTAAACTTGAATATACAGCAAATTAAATAATTAATGGCAGACAAAGATACTTTTTAATTACTTACTACTATTCATGTCATATATTACATGCTTCCTAAAAATTGATTTATAATCTTATATCTAGTATAATTTTTGTTTGTGAAGAAATTTAAATTTATTGGTTGAACTTGAGTAAAAGTAATGGTTAGAAAATTAACCTGTCTTCTTGTGTTCCCCTATGAAACTATCCAAATTTTTTTTTTTGGTTGATATTTTTATTGCAGAAGAAAGGAGCTAGTTCCACATCAGAAAAGACACTTGATCCAAAGGTTTTAAATATCATACACATTTTTTATTTATAACATAATATATATGTTTTCTTTTTAAAAAAAAAAATGGGAGGTAATTGTAATTCTAGTGATGATTTTATTGTTTGATTTTGTCTATAGACACTGAGACGTTTGGCACAAAACAGAGAAGCTGCAAAAAAAAGCCGTCTAAGAAAAAAGGTGCGTTCTATTACACATTTTTGTTATTTGTAGATCGTCAGTTGAATTAAGTTTTACGAATTCAAAAATAAAATTTAAATGTTTCATTAGATTCTAATTTTGTTTTCTCTGTTTGAAGTTAATGGTATGCAATATTAGATGTTATGCTAAACTTTGTATATAATATAGTAAAAAGAAAAGAATATAATTATGCATGGTGTGTGTAAATGTGTTGGTGCAATTTTATCTTAATTGACTTAATTATTGTAACAGGCTTATGTACAGCAGTTAGAGTCAAGTAGATTAAGGCTAGCCAATCTGGAGCAAGACCTTCAAAGAGCACGTTCTCAAGTACACTCTTCTCTCTCTACACATGTATTATTATTTGTCACCCAAAATATTAAATTTTTAAATATAACATAGTTTTTATCTAGTGTACTTCTATAGCTGTAAATATCGAATACTATGAAAATAGAGTCGTACATGTTACATGTATCATATATGTTTGATACTGATACTTCACATATATTTATTTATATGTATCTTAGAATTATTAAAATTATTACTTTTATTTTTTTACATAATTTATTTGATATTTATAAGATATTTTACATGATAATAGAGATGTACATGATGTATTTTAACAAGATGATAGAGATGTACATGATGTATTTTAAACATGATGTGATATATTTTTTTGAACATGATGATAGAGATGTACATGATGTATTTTAAAATATTGTTACTAGTATTATTCTTAAATTGAAAAAATTATTTATCGTTGAACGAGACTTAAAAATTATGTTTATTTTTTATGAATGATGATATTTAGTAAAGAGACAATTAAAAATATTTTTAAATTGTTAATTATTGAATACAACTAATATTTATTTATATTCTTTTAATGAGATTTTTATTGATACATTATAATTATATATTTACAAAGAATAATCATATATTTTTCTTTATAAATATTCAACATGGATATATTTTTTTTAATAAAATTTTTACTAACGTATTTAAAAAGTATCATATCCTAAGTTTGATGTATTTGTATCATATCGCATCTGCATCCGCATTAGATATATATGAGTTTCATAATTTATTTATAGTCATGATTATTAATTTGTGGTGTTTAATTAATTTTGTAATAGGGACTGTTCATGGGTTGTGGTGGTGCTGGTGGCAATACAAGCCCTGGTAAGTGCTGCATTTTTTTTAGAAATTTTGTTTTCATTTTCTAATGAGGCTGGTTATGCCATTTTATTTCTGCCCTATATATGCTCCAATAACAACATATATCATTGTTTGTGTAGTATAATTTTACACCATTATTACAATTTAAAATAGAATACATCAAATGATAAATAAGACTTATATAATCAATAAATAACAACTAATTAGTATAACTAACTAGGAATTGTATATTACACCGATATAATTAATTAACTAACTATTATGTCTAATAAGTGCGTATTAAAGTTGTATTATTAATTATACTTAACATAGTGATTACTTGCTAATTAATTGTTAGTAGTTATTATTGTAATGTTGTAGGAGCTGCAATATTTGACATGGAGTATGCAAGATGGCTGGAAGAAGATCAAAGACACTTGGTGGAGCTTCGAAACGGCTTACAGGCGGCATTGACGGATAATGAATTGAGAGTGATCGTCGACGGATATTTGTATCATTACGACGAGCTTTTCCAATTGAAAGGGGTGGCTGTTAATTCAGATGTATTTCACCTCATTAATGGCATTTGGACTTCTCCAGCTGAGAGACCCTTCCTTTGGATAGGAGGTTTCAGACCCTCAGAACTCATCACTGTATGTTTTAACCTTACACACATTCATATATTTTATCCTATAATTATACATCGCACTTAAAAATGTGTTTAATTCAGTTGAATATATGGTTAGTTTAAATCGTGTTGAAAATTGCTTTGATATTAGATTAAGTATATATTTTTTATCTTAGATTAAGTACATATTTTTTATCTTGATCTGAATTAACTATTTATTCAACTGAATTAACTATATAAAATGTCACGCGAATGTAGAAAACAAATACAAAAATTTATGATAAATGTTACAGACATAATTTAGTTTTCAATATTTTTTTCTCTAATTTTGATGGTTTTTCAAGTTTTTTCTAGATGTTATATATTAAATGAAATTATAATGTATGATTATTTTGGTTAGATGTTGATGCAACAATTGGAACCCCTAGCAGAGCAACAAATGGTAGGGATGTGTGAGCTAAGACACTCATCACATCAAGCTGAAGATGCTCTCACTCAAGGCCATGAACAACTCCAACACTCTATAGTTGACACTATCGCCGGAGGGCCCGTCGTCGATGGTGTGCAACAGATGGTCGCCGCCATGACCAAGATTTCTAGCCTTGAAGGATTTGTCCGTCAGGTAAACAATGTACATATAGTTAATTGACTCACTTTTTTGAATATTCATTAATTAAAATAAAAATATAAAGAATGTGTCTTTATAATATAGTCTAGATACAAAAAGATAAACTACCAAAAAAGACTAACTAACTAAGCCTAAAAACAGCCCAAAAATGGGGAAAAAATTAACATGTATTTTAGATAAAGTAACACAAAAATGGGACATTTAGTTTCTAAGCAAAATCCTATCTTGATGTTAAAGTAATACTTTTCTAGAGGGCCACTTTGGTGTCGATTGAGATGTGAAGTCTCATTGATGAACTTTCAAAATTATATATTGTAGCTCAATTTCTGTTTGACTATGGAGAGAGAGTCTCTTCACACGTTTATGTTAAATTCATTCACATTAATTGATATTAAGAATTACTTATTATGATTTAATATAGTATAATTACTGCATAGTCTTTTAATCTTAATTCAATTAATAAATAATAATATTATTAGATTTTACACAGTAGAATTTATCATTGTTTTTTTAAAAAATATATAATATTAAAAATTTAGGCTAAATTACATTCGTGGTCCCTTAACTTAATTTCAGGTAACGTTTTAGTCTCTTATCTTTTTTTTTCCCAATTTAGTCCTTTATTCTTAATAATATCAAATAAAGTATGAAAATATGAGTTTATTTGAAGATTTGCATTACGGATTTGATGAAATTTGTATTATATTGAAGAATATAATTAATTTTATGAGTTTTGATTGAATTTTTTTTTGAATTTTTGTTTAAAAAAAGATAACGTTGTTGAAATTTTAAAACATAAAATATCAAATTGTCATTTAAAATTAAAATAAAGGACTAAATCAAGAAAAAAAAAAGATAAGAGACTAAAACATTACCTGAAATTAAGTTAAGGGATCACGAATGTAATTTAACTTAAAAATTTATACACATGTAAGTATGTGTCATAATTAGTAACAGATGAAATGTTTTTGCGCCGCAATTCTTCTATCTTGTCTTTTTACTTTTTACACCTCCTGATTACTTCTATTTATATAATAAATAAATAAAAAGTCAAAGCTTGTATAGAATATTATGAGAAGTTATATTTAAACACCATGGTTTATTAATTGGTAGATTGGATCTGTCTATATTGCAATTTGCATCAAGCTATATATGATCAAGTCCTTTCAATATGATTAAATTAAGAATTTCCTTTAAATAATTTATTTGACTTTATATGTACCTACTACTTGTTTGACACGTACTTCGTTGTAAGTTATACACACATCAATAATTATTATCATGTTAATTTTTGGGTACTTTAATTTATTATTGCTTGTTAATATCTTAATTACTACTAAGGGGAATGAATGGTAATCAAAACATTGAGTGTCAAACATTTGATGTAAATTTTCAATCTCAAAATGTTTCAATCAAAAGTTGGTTTAAGACAGTGATGGCTCGATCCATGGATATGTTTAAGCATAAATCCTAGGCAAACTTATAATCATGCATCAATATTTTAATTAAAAACCAAATTGTCAAATGATTTCTCATTTATTAAATTAAATTACATTACTATAAAATAAAAAATTAAATTAAATTATATCATATCATACCCTATATTATTTGAGTGTATTCGAATAGTCAAAAACATGTAAGACAAAACTCATGAGTTTCTAGCTAGAGATACCATTCATAGGGTAGTTGGGGTTCAATGATTCCACTATTTATATTAAACTTCAAATTATTATTATTTTTTATTTTGATAAGCAACAAATTACTTGATTATTGTTTTGGTAACTTAATTGGCTTCTTTGTTTAAGTATTATACTTATATAATTTGTCACACAATTATATTTTGATATTGTTTTATAAATTGAAGGGTGATAATTTGAGACAACAAAGCCTTCACCAACTATGTCGAATATTAACAGTTCGTCAAGCAGCAAGATGTTTTCTTATTATTGGAGAATATTATGGTCGTCTTCGAGCCCTAAGTTCACTTTGGACTTCAAGACCACGAGAGTAAGTGCCACCATCAACATCATATTGTTTTATTTATTTATTTATATAACATATTGATTATATATATACTTATCTAAGAATATTATTCAATTTTTTTTTATTTTGTTAATGAATACTAATAGTTATATTATTAAAAGTATTTATTTTTATCGTAATTAGGTTAAAAATTACATATAAGATAATTTATAAATCAACTTATATTTTTTCTTATAATAATTATATATCACAATTAAATTAATTTTTTTATCATGCATAGGTCGTTTTAGTTTTCTCTCTTACTAATGAATTAGATGAAAATAAGATGTAATTTGCAAATTAAAAGGCAATAATTAGTTATAATTTTTAAATATAAAAATAAGAAACAACTTTCTTTCTTTGTTTAAAAAAAATGAAACTTAAAAACAAGGAGATATTTAATACAATAAAAAAAAAAAAACATATGAAGATTTCAAGATGGATGGTCTTGGTTTTCAAGTTTCAGCAACAAAGCTTATGTGCACTCCATCCATCACAAATATACAAAATTAGAACAAATACATCCATTTTTTGACTTCATTTTTGTTTTATTTTGGAATGGAGTATTGTATTATATATATATATATATATATATATATATATATATATATATATATATATATATATATATATATATATATATATATATATATATATATATATATATATATCTAAATGTAAACTTACATAATATATATTTGTTGGATTGAAAACATTAAAAAGGTGATAATTATTTTATTTTGTACTTCAATAGGACTTTGATCAGCGATGACAACTCATGCCAAGCAACTACGGAATTGCAAATGGTTCAACCTTCTCATAGTCATTTCTCAAGTTTCTGATATATACTATTTAATATATGTAATTGATACTAATATTAATACTAATTATTAGTTAATTAGTCTAAAAGATGCTTTTGCAAGTGGATATATCTTAAGGCTGCTTTAGATGGAAAGGGTGTGTCTCTGCTTCATCAAGAATATATATTTATTTTCTTGTTATTTTTATGAAAAAATATATATTCTACCTCCTTTATGGTTGAAAAGTATCTCATGACATTCAAAAGTATAAGATTTTATTTAAATAAACCATATATATCCAAGCACAAAAGAATACAGGAAAGAGACAAAAAATATAAAGGAAATAAAATCAAATACAGTCATAACCAACATATAACCATCAACCAATACAAATTGGACTCGAAGCCACCCTATAATGCTAGGCCAAGTTGGTTTAATAATTTAGATATCATAAACAAAAGTATAAATTGGTTTTTTGTCTTTTGTAATAAAAATAACTTTATTTAAAAAAATTAATTATGAAAAATGATATTTTTTATAAACTAAATCTTAAACCTTAAACTTCATGTATTGATTTATCTCCTTGTGAATTACACTTCATGTATTGACGCTTCTCTTCTTTTAATTGAATAAAATAAAATCCTAAATTTTAATTTGGTCATTGTTTTCGTCGAGTGAGGAATTTAAATAATTTTCAAATGTTGATTTACTTTAGAGAGCAATAAGTATTAGGAGTATATCTAATTGGTTTTACTGTCAAGTGGATAAGGGTGTATAAAATTTAGTTCATTCGTTGAATCCGATCTGACTTATAAGCAATGGAAATAATAATAAATAATAATAATAATAATAATAGAAATAATAATAATATTATTATTATTATTATTATTATTATTATTATTATTATTATTATTATTATTATGTTGTTTTGATAGTATTCTGAATTAAAGAGTAAGGCTATTAAGTGGTGAAATATATATGGATCTATTAGGTAGTAGGTTATTTGTGTTTGATTAAAATGTTTCCACTTTGTAAAACAATGTTATGAGTTACTACTTTTGAATGAATTGGCAAATAGTAATTGTAGGTGGCTTGCTATGAGTTATTTTAAATTAATATTTTTTTTCTAAAATAAAAGTTCAAGTATTACTAGTTGACGATTCGCCTTAGAATCTATCTAGTCTCGTACTATCTTTGTTGAACCCGCAACTAATTGGAGTTTGGTCGGGTTATGGGATGGGTTATGGCCTAAAAATTGACCTGATCAAATATTATTATCGGGTAAGGACAAACCAAATCTAGTCTAACCCGTCTTTTGTACAACTTTACTAGTGAGATATTATTAGAGTTAGTCCTAGTGGTCAACAAATTTTTCTTGATTTTGTAGTATCATGACACTTACTATTTATTTATATAGTAATGAGTAATTTTAATTTATTATATGAATTTATTTAAAGCATAATAAAGTCATTAATTAGAACAGTTTATCTTTTAATGGAACATTAAACGTGACTTAATCGTGAGAACATATTGACACTACTTTTAAAATGTCTATTGTAAAATTTTACTGTTAAGTGAGACAACAATAATACATAAAGACTATTATGTGAGTAGAGTGATGATCATATCTTACAAGTCATGTATATGAGATATCAAGTATTCATATATGTATAAATATTATGAGTAATATTTGTACTAGATTGATCCGTTATGAGAATGTTATATAATAGATATTGAAGTGTCGTTAATGATTCTCATGTGACCATAATGAGTAGTTATTTGACTTAAAGTCACTACGATTCCTACTTAGAGAATTGTATACTTTGAGATCATCAAACATTATCGATAATAAACAATCATAATAGTGGTTATTAGATCTACAATAAACCATGTAGTGAGATATGAGTGATATGTGAGATGTGTGTGGCCACGATAAAATGGATCAATATAAGATATTGAGTGCATTAGTGATTGCACGTATACTCGAGAATCAAAAAACAAATTATTGGACCTAACAAGTAAGACACTTTTATGCATTGTGTTCATTTAAAACATTTAGATGAAGAGACAATTGTTGCATAATAAATTGTGGTAATTGTTTATAATATGAATCTTTTATTTGATATTATTATCAATTAAGTGAAAGCGTATAGGGTTATACGATAGAATGGCTAAATCAAAAAGTAAAAATTTAATTAAAGAATTATTTAATTAAATAATGATTTAATAGACTAATAATTTAATTAAATAAAATTAATTGAACTTGTAGTATACAAAGTACACTATGACAGCAAGATAAAAATTAGCAATATATATTGTGTCTCCTGGTAATATAACTTGAGATCATTCTTACCATAGACGTTAGCTACCATCAATGCATTCTAAGACAACCATTCACGTGGACTGAATAGAAATACTACTATATTGTGGTGTTGATGATTTGTTCTCTTTGACACTTCAAGAGATAAACGTATAAATGAATAATTTTCGCTCTTGAAAATAATTTTAAAATTGTTTAAAAAATATATCTCTTGATTTCTTAGCGCTAAACCTAACTAACTATACATGTTTTAAAATCTTTCGTATTGCATCTGCTACACTTCCCATATCAAACGTTGTCTTTCATCTCAAAAACAATTTATGTGTTCCTCATGCAAAACATACTCTCATTTCTATCTCTAAAATTTGTAAATCTAATATTTATGTTGAATTCAAGTCTTCTTCTTTTGTGTAAGGATCATATAACCGGAGGTCGTTTTGATGTGAGGTCAAAGTAAAGTAGCGTATTTTTTATTTTATAATGAAACAACAATTAATTTTAAATAAATATAATTGATTTGTAAAATTATTTCTTAATAAAAAGAGTTGAATGTAAATTATTATTCCAAAATTACCTTTAGAGTAATTTCATAATACATTATAATTGAGGGTAAGTAACTAAAATAGTTAAATGTGTTGACGTATATCTTATCTATGTCCACAGATACGGCACCAAATCCGTACATGCTTTCACTATTATCTTCTCAATTGTGTCTCTTGTTTTCTACTTTTCGAGTATGAAATAAAATTAGGTGGTAGAAAATAAATGCTATCGCTATTCTTCGTGCATGTTTCACATGCATATGCCCTTTTACTTGGATCATGTACACTTTTAATCCTCCATGTGACTGGTAAAGTTTTAAAAGGACCCCTATACATATAACACATTAATTACATTGCGTTAATAGTACTTCAAAAACATAGGCACGTGCGCAACAATTGGTGAAACTCATATGCATTTTAATTTGTGTTGGAAGTTGTGTTGCGATGTTAATTAATATTATTTATTAGATTTAATTGTAATTTTAACTTAATATTTTTACTAATTAATGAAATTGATATTTTATTTTGAAAATCGACAATTTTAATTTATTTATAAAAAGTTTTAACTAAAAAATAATATAATATATTTTAAATAATATGTCATATAATATGACAATGTATCATAATTAACACTTATAAAAATTTAATTTTCTAACTTTAAAAAAATTTTATATTTATAATTTAATTAATAATATATGACTAATTAATATATTTATATGATTTTACATAATAAAATTATATCTCGCAGTATTTTAAAATTATTATTTAAAATATGTTAATTTATTATTTTTTTAATTTAAAAAATTAAAAGATAACTAAAATTATTAATTTTTAATAGATGAATCAATTTTTTAAATTAATAAAAATAAATAGACTAAAACTGCAATTAAACTTATTTTTATTAAATTAACGAAGTATTAACGATATACTTTCTAACACACTTTTTTATCAATTTAATTTATATAAATTCCACTAAATCATGTTAGTCTCTTATGAATTTAATAAAATCTACGTGTATTTTAATTAATTAAAATTTAAATTAATATATTGAACTTAATTATGACACATGGTCATGCTTTACTTAACTTACCAAAACAAATAATATACATGTACAATACGGAGCGCAGGACCTACTAAAGAGCCACCGAAAATCATCTTATTTTAGACCATAAAAAGTTAAAATGTATTTAATTAAAATAATTTACATTTTACTAATTCCAAATTTTAAATTAATACTTTTTCAACGAATACTATATTGATTGATTTTATTATCAATTGAAAATAATTATTATACTAAATTGATTACATTAATGTAATAAATAATTTTATGAGAGTCATGAAAAATTACTATTATGGACTTTAAATTATTTTATCTTAATATATGTCTTCAAGCTTCATATGTGTTGACCTGATTCAAAAATTTGATTTGATTCGTTAACGAATTTAATTTATTATAAATTAAAAAACGAATATATTTAAATAGCACCCATGTTTTTTTGTCTCAAATATAACTTTGACTTTTACTCTATTTATATCAATCTTTAAATACAATTCCATTAATATAAGTTTTATTTTTAATTAATTTTTCATTCACAAGATATGTTCTCATGAATAACACATTTGAAAATATATTTATATTTTTTATAAAATAAAAAAATTAAATGTATAATTACCTAATTTTTTAATAAAAATAAAATTATGTATTTTTATTTATATTTAAAATTAAAATATAAAATATTTAACCCTTATCTAATTAGTCAAGGATAGACCAACTATTAAGGTTGTGGGGAATTTCCCCCCACTAAGATTTCAGTTTTATAATTATAAAAGATGTATATAATTGAAAGTGAGAATAATCTTTTTATAATATGAAAATTAGTAGAGAATAATTATGATGTACTATAATTATGCTTTTAAAAATTATCTCCAAATTTCCTTTAAAAAAGTATATATTATCTTTAGAGGTCTAATTTAATGATTGGATTGGTTGGAACGTCTTAGGAGTTTCATGAAAGAGATAAAAATTTAATGCTAATACTTTTTTTACTCTAACTAATTATTAATTAACTATTATATTCTTTTATAATAAAATATTGATTTAAATATATTTTTGGTTTTTTATTTTGACAAAAATAAATTTTTAGTTTATTTATTTTTAAAATCAATTTTTCAATCCTTTTATAATTTTTGCAATTTTTATTTTATTTTTATCGCTATCATTTTTAATGATACAACACTCACGTTCATAACATATCACTTTCATTAAATTTAAATAACATTAAAAATAAATTAGATTAACGTGTATATATCATAATTTTAATGTTACAAATGGAGGCTTCTAATATAGCTATAGTCCGTCTCATGGTGGATGTTATATAGAGTGACATGCTACAACAGATATCAGTTCATTTGTGCTATAACTAATTTGCAATAATAGTAATTGTTTTTAATAACATTAAAAAAAATTAGATTAACGTGCTATACTATAAATTAACTTCAAAGGATTCAACTTTAATTTGAGTCCAAGAAAAAAGGATTCACCTTTAATTAAACCACTTTCTAAAAGGATCATATTATAAGCACCCCACATTTAGCGGCCACATTCAGATAGTGCAACCTCCAATTTGATGCCTAATATTTTATGTGAAATGATGGATCTATATGTTGACAACATACATTTATTGGTTGTATGTTTTTTCTTTGGTACACATTATTTATTTAGTTTGGCCTTGTTGATTTGTATACTACTTTTGATTTTGATGAATCAATTATTAGCAACAGGGAATATATAAATTAATTATTTGGAAGGATGGCAATATGGGTCAATCAATAGGTCATTATCGCGTGCTTCATATATTAACCGTCCAATCTTCATATTATAGACTTTATTTGTAGTGTACAACTTGTTTAATTAGATTAGGTATCAATTTATTGCAATATAATGCATATTTTGTCATTACTTGCATTGTATTGGGATTGAAATAATTAAATTCATGATGTGTTTGGTTGGAGGAGAAAATAAATATTTTAGATAAAATGTATTTGATTTATTTTTAAGATGAAAGTGTGGGGTAGACACAGAGGTGTTTACTATAATTAAAAAATTATTTAAAATATATTAACTATTATCGTCTCTCTTCTCCTCGCTGAACTAAACATACCCCTAGAGTGGACATATTATTTTTAGAGGGTTAAATATTTAAAATATTTCAATTGCAACTTATAGAAGAATGGAAAATTTCTAGAAAAAAAAAATATATTCACGATCTAAGAAACTTTTAATTTGTTTGTTAGCTCTTTCAACTAGTGTAAATATTGATAGTGACTAGTGACTATTTACTTAACTACATCATGTAGTATTCTAAATGTCTCGGTCAACCCATGTATAGTGTTTTTCGTTAGCTACCTGCACTTTAGCCCCCCATTGATTTAAGAATATTTATCCTTTTATATTAAATGCTTGGTGAAATAAATCAGTCTACTAATCTTATTTGAATATTTGCCCAAAATGATGATAAATACCACAAAACTCAGATAATTAAAAACTCAGTTGTAGTCATTCTCCAATTATTCGAAAGAAAATGATCATCAACATTGTGCATGTTTTGTTTGACAATGATATTACATTTGAATCCAATCACTTTAAAGTAAACAATTGTTAAAGTGAGTAAATACTAAATATCAACTAATATATTAAGATATTGCATCTACGTATATAATTAATCATAGATGTGATGGAATAACTATTCTCACTTTATAGGAGACCAAATTCTTTATATTGTGCATTACATTGCATGGGAACTGAAGTGACAACATGGGAAAAGAAGCCATCCTTTAGGCACCTTTTGACTAAATGAATGACATAGCTTCAATCTCAAGATTATGAAGTTACATTTCCCATAAAATTCCATTTGGAAAGGCAGGACTTCAGCACCGTAAAACCAATTAAATTCAAAAAATGGTGAAATCTAGTATCTTAGAGATGATAAGAGGGGTTTGGAAGCAATGTCATGAAACCCATGACTGCAGCACAGCAATTTCGATTGAACTATTTCCTATATACAACTTTCTACAAAAAGATCAATTTGGTTTACCTTACAATTGGATCAAAATTCTGATCCCAACCACCAAAAGTTCTCCCTCCCAAGAAACCCAGGTTACATCGATCTTGATGCCCTCAATGTTCACCGAATTGATGCAAATTCTCCTTTGGATACAAGATGTTTCCTTCACATAAGCATATTCAAATCTGATAGGTCGTCCATTGGAATTTCAAGGCCTACACAATCATGGTCTTGCAAACCCTCATCATCGAAGTTCAACCATGAACCAAGATCTTGCGGCCCGTCAAGTTCGCCAGATACACCAAATTCTTCTATTGAACTTAAATCAGGTAGTGGCAAATTCCCCAGGTCAGAGGATTCCATTGCTTGAGAAGTGTCCTGGTTACCAGATAACGCTGCCCCATCCTTGCTGCCAGTGTTGCTTGCATTTGCCACAGATAGACTAGAATCATTAATCGGTAAACAAGCAGATTCCTTTGCTTCCATGAACCTATCATCATGTCTACCAGCAGTATTCTTTCGCTTGGGTTTAGCTTTTGGCTTGTCCTCGTTTCTGCTATTGTCCAATGACGGGCAACCTGCTCTGGAAATAGAATTTTGTCTGGTCTGATCCCGGATCTGATTTCTATCCCTCTCACTTCTCTTTCCCTTCACTCCACCATGAACAGCACCATCAGGAATTGATGTTCTTGAAGAACCATTGACATCGCCATTGATCAGCATTTCCTTCCTCTTCTCCTTGATAATCGCAGACCCATTCTTGGATGACACTTGCTCTGATGAGTGGATTGATCCTTGAAAAGAATCAACCAGTCCCCTGTCTGCATAATCCCTCTGACCATCATATTTCTCAGAAGCACTAGAAACTGCACCTGTAGCAGTAGACACACAATAAAAGTTAAAATGTAAATAAAAAAATAATCAGCCAACACCCAAAAATATCTTTAACGTTAGCGCGCAAAGATAGAGCCAATGAAACAGGACTTGCATATTGAAGGAAGACAGTCTGATTACATGGCAAAGATTTCTAAGACCTAATATATCGAAAGGGTAACAACACATCCACCAACATTGTTACAAAAGCAAGCAAAAGAAAATTGAAATACCTAATTTTCTGGTTTCCATTTGATGCAAAGCTTTGTTACATGTATTACTGGCTGTGCCAGAGACAATGCAACCTGCAGGTTGTGCACCAAACATGATATTTTGCAGAGTAGGTTCACTAAAGCAGCTAACCCCAGCTTCTTCATATCTTCTACATCTTCCAAGAGTGCGTTTAAGAAAAGCCAGAGCAACTTGCTGTGAAACGTTCTGAATGGCACTTTTTGAATTTCTGCTTCCACGGCATCCCTGCCAAATTTTGAGTAGAAAACCCATGGTTACAACTTATGAAATGCCTACTCAATCTTCATTAGCGACAACAACCAAAGCCTACTCCCACTAATCACAGACAAGATAGTGAATATGGTCGAATAAGGATTACTAATAAGGCAGCAAAGAAATAGGAAAGGACGAGATTGGTGGTATTGAAGAGTTTCTAAACTAACCTTGAAAAGAACAAAAAAAAATTGATTCCTTCAAATTTTTAAGTTATTTCCAAACCTATGGCCTACTGACATGTATGATTCAGACCAAAAAAAGTAACCAACAACACATGCTGAAGAAGGAAAGATCAAAAGTAACCAATGAACAATTATCTGACACATTTTACTTAAATTTTAGTACAAAAAAAGAGACAGACAGCAAACACGATTAAAATTGCAATCTCCCTAAATCCTATATAAATTGCAAATAAGAGGCATCTGATAATGAACCTACTTGTTTTAGTTTTTTAAGAGAAAACCACTTTTATTTTGACAATAAAGCACTTTTAAAAGCCAATTTTTCAAGACATTTTGTCCAATTATGAAAATCATCAGTTTAAAAAAACGAATTTCTAATTATTTTGAGAAGCTACATTGAGTAGCATCTGAAAAAACACAACTATAACTGTAACTAAATAAGTGCAATTAATTTCTGAATATTTTGACAAACTACTTTGAGTAACTTCATAAGTATCTTTTAAAATTAGAAATTTCTTTTTTACACAACTTCAGAATCACTTATTTCGAAAGCTTAAACAAATGAACCCAATAGCAATTCAACACTTATTATTCACCTTTTAATTTATTAGTTGACTGCTTACAAAAGAAGCACGTATATGACTAAGCCAGTAGGCACTACGTCGCTACACTGAAATTAGCACAACAAAGATCCTCTTTAAACATTAAAAAGCCAACCCTAGCACCATAATCTCTGTGGTAAAGAAATGGTAAGGGAATTTGTAAATCTCAACAAAATATACAATATAGAGTTGGTAAAGGAGAGAGGGTCTGGCACACCATTTAGAATTGTTTTCGTGTGACTAAAGGTCACAAATTCAAGTTGTGAAATTCAACTCTAGCAAATGCAAGTAAGTTAAGGCTGTTTACAACAGACCTACAATGGATCTGATGCTTCCTTAGACCCTGCTATTACAAGAGTTTTATAGCACCAGGTTGCCCTTTTTAAAAATGCTGGTAAAGAAAAGCTTCTTACCAATCTCTTTCTGTATGCCATTTCAGTAAGTTGATCAAATGCAGCTTGCTCAATCTTCCTGCAAAGTAAGCAAATTAACCTTAACAATAATCCATAATATCTTGAGCAATCAGCACAAACTCACAAACTGGAAAGTCATGACTCATGAATGCATGCCAGAAAAGGAACAAATTAGGATATGATATATAACATAAAATAAATAAAGGATCAAAGAGGAATCAGTTGTGAAACATGCAAAGCATAATAAGAACATACTGCCTTTCCATGCCGCTCCCTTTAAGAATAGCTCTATCAATTTTGCCCAAATTGTACTTCTTCCTTCCATTCTATTAGCCAATCAAAATAAGGGATAATGATATAAGAATGGACAAAATTGGAGGCAAACTAGATAAATGTGGTTTATTTATCAAGGACAATTCTTGCAATGCAAACCTGTTCATATAATGCTTTCTCAAGTTTCACAATGTCTTGATTTATAGCTTCATCTTCCTCAGCTAAATCAGGCTGCACCAAGCAAAGCAAGTATAAGGAGTATAGTCACTAATTCAGTAAGTTTCAAGTAACTATGACATTTGCAATTCCATATATGACATAAAACCCTACCAATATTTCTGGATATAAACCAATGCTCTGCAACTCAAGCAGCAGCCTTTCATCCAGAGACATCAGCTGATACTCGCCGTCAGGAGAAGGAAAACTAGGATTACTTAATTCAGGCTGCAGTTGATCAAGATCATTTGAACATATTTCGCCGGTATGAGTGATATCAGAAAGGGAAAATTCTTCATCTCCCTGCCAAACACCAGTGCTTTGTAAAGAACTGGATGTGTTTGGGTACCTAAATGTGTTGGATGTGGTACTCTTATCACAAGATAGTCGGTCAATTATGCAATTTTTCTGAATTTGGAAATCCACGTTTGATTCAACTTCAGATTCAATTCTATCCCGGTCTTTGGGTTCAAAATCAACTTGATTACAAGATCCACAGTGAGAATCATCACTAGCACACTGTCGAGATATATTCTTTGCTTCGCTTTGGTGGTATGATTCTTCATTTTCATCTTCTTCAATTAGAGCACAAAGAAGTCTTTGGAATAATGGAGCAACCTTGTCTACTCTTTCCGTGTCATTCCTCCCACCTACACCATCAAACTTGGTTGATTCTTCATCAAAGTTGCTTCTCCTTCTATCCTCTGAACCTTGAGTGGTTTTGTTATTTATAACAACACCCTGAGAAAATGAGAATTTCCTAGTTACTGATATTTCTCATATTTAAGTTGTAGGATTACTCGTTTATATTCAGACAAGGGAATTTGATGGCAACTGTGAAGATCTAATTATTAAAACTGTGGAGATCTTATCAAAAGGTTTCATTATTAATAAGCAAGATGAAAGATATAGACTAATTTATGCAAAACGCTGAAAACTTACCAACATATCATGATCAATCGCAAACATATTAGATAAACCTTTTTCCAATTCGTCGGCAATATTGAGCTGATACAGCAACAAAAACAAAAAACCAGTACATCAGAAACTATACAACATATTGAGAATCAAACAGTAACTTCACATTTCCAGAAAAGCATGGCATGTTCAAGACCCAGTTGCCACCTGCTGCTTCACGAAAGATGCATCGTCCAAGCTGATGGAAGCAAAAATATACTCCACTTTTTTCCAGAATGGACCCGAAGCAAGATCTACATAATAAAAGGTAGCAAACTAGTCAGAGGTAAACTGAATACAAAAAGGAGAAGCATAATGGAGATGTACAAGAAATTTTGAAACAAGGTAGAGTGGCTCAAGTACATACTGCTTGCATTAAGAGCAGCATTAGCAGCCTTAAACAATTCTTCGCGATCATCATCAGATTCACCTAGACAGCCATATTTCAATATGCAGTGTGTGAAAACATGATTAAAAGAAAATATAGGCTATATATTAATTATGAAAAAATATATATACCAGAAATGAGTAGATAATAAAACAATTTACTGAAACAGCATGGGTTATATTATATCATACATGTATTATTACATAGAATTATAAAAATATAACTATTGAAAAATATATGATATGCTAGCCACTAAGTGACTCATAGTGTTATGACACGATAACTTGTGAAAATATATTACATTACAGCTGGAAAAAAACCTAACACACTAATATGACTACCATGTATATGTGATGTGAAGGAATTTAGCAGCCTATGCCATAAAACTAAACTAAAATTCCTAAACAAATGTGGCATAGTTTAGAAAACTCAACACTACCTCCAAAATCAGATGAACCAATGTTCAGTTGCTTCCCTACACGAGTCAAAACCTTGCGTTCTTTCTGCTTTTTTGAAGGAGGGCGCCCATATTTGCTGCATTAATAACCAGGTATGATGATAGTTTAGGAAAATGGAAGGAGAAATAAAATATATCTACAAATAAAAACAACATACGCTTTATTCTTATCATTAAGCCGCATGTCCTGTACTGGCTTTAGTATAGGTGGATTCGCAGACTTTTCTCTCCGTGATGGAAGACCTGGCCTTATTGACGATAAATTCCTTCCAGTTCTTCCTTGTCTCTGCACACCATCTCCTGATTCATCTGTTGGTATTTTATTCTTCCTGATTGGTACTCCATCCTTAGCTGCAACCATAGCAAACTCACTGCCATTTACTCCTTTCTCTTTTATTTTATATTCCCCCGCTCCAGATTCTTCACCTTCAGATAATCCAAAGGGAGCTGAGATATCATCAGACGGTCTTTTATATTTTGGAGGGCTGTTGTCTGCACTGCTAGCAAGTTGAAATCCATTGTTGCCAACAGATGAAGCTTTAACATTGAAATCAGAAGTTAGACAGCCTTCGGATGAAACTTGAACTTCAAGATTGCGTGTGGCAGGAGGAACTACTTTCACTCTTCGTGAGCGTGAATTTTTAGGTGGCCTCTGACCAACCCACTGGGTCATTGGATGTATAGAAGACCCTATAGATATTGAAAGCTTTTAATTATTTGCCAAACTAACCACCAAGACTTTAGAATTTGAAAGTTGTAACCAACCTGGAAAACCTCCAGAGGGAGGTTGAGTGTTAGACAACTCTAGCGCACTAACTGAACCCGTTCTGGGTGCCCGAGATACCTTGTTTTTAATCGGTGTGCTAGGGCTGATTGCTGGGTCCTCTTGAGTGTTTACTCTAATTATAGAAACAGTGACTGACAATTAATAGTATATTTAATAATCATCAATATATATCAATGAAAATAGGACCAGTCTAAAACTGTATTGGGTTAATCTCACTATAGAACCTCACAAAATTGACTAGTACAAAAACTAGTTTGTCAAAATAAATGACAAGATATGTTCAAACCTGTTGTTTCCTTTTGCTACAACTCTCTGATCAGATATGTGGTCCCTGTGAAGAGAAACACCTTGCTCACCAGTAAGCATCAAACGCGTATTATTAGAATCTGAAGATCCCTCAGACTTGTTGATTCCACTAGATCCAGGAAGTGACTTCAATCTGCACCACAAAAAGCTTATTAACGAAAGAGATTTAAAAAGCTACCGAGCGAGGTTAAGTAAAGAACAATACATTCAAAAGGGGAAAATAAATCACTAAAGGAACAGATTAACGGGAGAAAAAGAAACACGATACATAATGCAGAAGAATTTTTGTAAGCTAATTTATCCTGATTAAAATAGGTTAGTTAATTGCACAATATAAGCAAACAATATACATCTAATTCAAGCCCAAAAGAATGAAATTTTCTAGCTGAGTATACCAGTGAAGCAAATTCAGCATCACTAATCTTGATTAATTACTTGAAAATTTGCAATACACAGGAGGGGCATACAATCATTTGTATGACATTATCTACGACTATCAAGCTCTATTAAAAACCTTCCTGCAATCCATTTCTATAATTATTTCACTCCAGAACACAAATAGAAAGCAACACACTTAGTGTGTGTTTGGAACCATGTTTCAACAACCAAACTCAGGTCCCAAAGCAGATTTCACCGTGAATTTGGGAAGCTGTTAATTGGAGTGAGTAGCCCAAACGTGGGTTCCTGCCGCGGAACTCATTTTTTCTAAACATATGCTTAATCATCTAGATATTCAAGGTTTAAAGTGACTTTTTTTACCGTAAGTAATTAATTCAAAGTACAGCAAAGTTAAAATTTTAGAAGAAGTACTTATTGAACCAACTCTGATTTTGCATAGAAACAGCGATTATCAGAAGTATCTAGGCTATATATCAAACAATATTTCACCTAAATCAAATTTTCAAATAGTAAGATCTACACATTCAGAGTATCGCCTAAATTACAAGTTGCAGGAAGTTAACTATGAATAATCACCAAATAGGAAAAGAAAAAATTGCACAGAAAAAAAGATTGTGCATCAGATCCTTATCAAGACCCCCAAAATAAAAACTGATATTTTCCAAATAAAACAAAAAAATGACCATAGTCTGCACTTCTATTCAATTGAACAGTCAGTTAAGAGAATGCAAGTAGGAAGGTTATTTCCCACATTTAAACAAGAAAACAACAGTAATGCTTTGAAAAAGACGCAACGGCAACAGAAGAATACTGAATATACCAGATAAGTACATTGATAATATTAAAACTAACTCTGAAAGACTCCTCTTTTATTTGTTAAGTTAATATTCTTTGTCCAAATTATTTATTATATTAAAACATAATTCTTTAAAAAAATATAGAATAACAATAATAGCACATATATCTATTTCTGAAATATATACTTGAACAATAGTGACATATATTTATATATAGTATAACTTCAACATATAATATATTTTCTAAAATACATTATGTTTAGTTCCTTTCTGGAAATATATTGAATCGTATGTTGCTATTTTTGGTGTTTTATGTTTGGATTTTTTGAATTACAATAAAATGTGTATTATATTTTATAAATGTTTTATTATTTTATATACGTATCATATCCTATAGTATTTTTTAAAAGCGGATGTATTGCTGTATATCATATCCAATACTCCTATTGTGTACATACATCATAGAACACCACTAGTATCAACATTATGACACATACGTATGTGTGTTTGGGATGCTAGCAAGGGATCATCCTAAAACATGGAGATGATGAAATTATATTGACATATATAATCTTCAAAAAGTACTAAAATCCCTCCAACACAATCCATCTACAATTAACATTACACTTGAAAAGCATGTAACAATCTAAAAGAAAGACCCATAAAAACTACCTGAAACCCTGAGTATCATAAAACCGCATCTTCGAATCAGCGTTTCCCTTTGGAAGACTAGCTCGTTTTACCTCCCTTTCCCCAGTTATAACTCTGTTTCCTACTGTTCCAACAGACCTCTTCTTCTTTATTTTTTGATCTAATCCCTCGCCACCAGCAAGTAATCTGCAAGTTTTCTCTTCATTTCGATCAGAGCCCCCGCCAAGTGTCTGAATTAGATTTCCATCCTTCTCGGTGAGCATCTGTTGTCTTCCAATAGCAGCAGACCTACATTCCTCCTGAGAGCACAACAGATGAACAAAGTTACCAAGATAGAATGAAAAATGGACATGAAGAGGTTACTATCAGAAAGTAATAAGTGGAAACTTTCGTGATTAAAGACTGGAGGAAAACATAGTATAGAAATTATGTCCGATTTTAAAATATGGCTTTAGTGCTGGATATGCCTTACATGGCAAGTCAGATGATAAATGACTCATGATTTCATAATGAAATATTTAAATTAGGCTTAAAGCAACTTGAAATATTTCGTTTGAGATGAAGGGGCCTAAAAATTTAAATGTGTCGAACCACTATTCATACAATGCATTCCTGTTAGGCCCTTAACGAAGTTAAAACCCGTAATGTTATAAGGGCATTAATTTAACTATATTAACTATATACAGGAAAAAACTCTGCCATAAATCAAATTAATGTAAAACATCTTGGATAATGCAGACAAAGAATTAAACCGTAGTAACAAACAATAGTGTGAAAAATACCCGCATGTCTGACACCAACGTACGAATGCGCTTGTTCATCACTGAATTTGAGGTCTTGACTTCTCTCTGATGATTCAGATTATCATTCGGGGTTTTGTGAATCTGGCTACTTGTCTTCGTTAAGTTTACTCCGCTTCCCCTGTCACTTGATAAATCAGACCTTTGCCGCTTCTTTGAGTTTAAGGCCTCCCTATACTTATCCAATTTAGATATAGATTCCCGAAACATTTTTGATCTATCCCTGATCAACATATTACACTTCAATTAGGACATCAAAATGGATAGACTGTATCATCAAATAATAGGTGAATAATCTAAATCTGAATCTAATAATTCAACGTTAGACAGAAACATAATCACAAGTATTTGACTAACCTTAAGGGTGTGTGGAATTTTGAAAACGCCTGGCACCCCAAAAAAATTACAACAGAACACGCCCAAAAGAAAAAGACAGGCAGTAGTAAAAGAAACAAAGAAATTATTTCACAGTATCTTCCTCTGAAAAGATTTGAACATTTTTAAAACTACTCTATAATTAGAATTCTTCAGATCTGAAAAACAATATACCTAGCCTTTCTGGAGGCATCTTGAACACTTTCTTTTAAGTGCTTTAATTCCCCTGAGGCTCCTGGACCCATTGGTTTAGGATGTTTATCTCCAAAAGAATGGTCTTCTGAAGTGTTTCCAACAGAAACACCAAGAACCCTCCTTAACTCTCCTGTATATTTTTGATTGCCTACTGAAATTGAATCTAGCGGCAAACACTGAGGCAAAGGTGGCATATCCGATGAAGTTATCCCACTTGTGCTGCTGCTGTTTAAGTTATTCCCAGAACTCGACATTAAGTCGCTAACCTTCCTAAGGCTACGAACACAGGTCAAGAAAGGGACTCTTTCCCCTGTACCCAAGAAAATCAAATGAAGTCTGAAATTCCTGCCAACAATTGGATAAAACAGAACAGAGATAAGCATATATAACAAATTTACCAAATGCACCATCACATCAATACTAGGTAGTAATAGCAGCAACATCTAGATAAAACACACAACTATGAAGCATTGATACAGACACAATCCACTGGACAAGACACTGACATATAGAAACTAGTAATAATTTAATAAAATATATGTAATTGAATGTAACCGAAGGTGTTGGAGTAAGACAACAGACACACTTTTAATATGAAGTGTCGGTGCTATATATGTATATAATGCTACACAAATAAAAACAATACCCAGTCCATATGAATATGAGAAAAAGAGATGTGCACAGTCAACGTAAAACAACTTTACACCGACATCCAATAGCCTCCATGAATCTGCGTAGCAACATATTTTATTATAGTGTAATGGTATGATATGGAAAAATAGACAATTATCATCATTGTATCCTCATTGCACTCTATGAATCTCCGGACAATTGATATAGGACAGAATCATTCAGTGTAAAGTATGAAACTAACAGGTTAAGTAAACAACTAAACTAAATAGTCCTAAAGAGAATTATAATAGCTTTGGAATCTTATATCATCCAACAAATCTCCTAATTATGGAAGACATTCTCCAATATATATCACTACCTCCATGATATCTCAAATATCAAATTCGAAAAACGTATAAAACTAAATGCAAAAAACATCATACTGATCAAAAAGAGACAAGTAGAAAACAAAATTATTTATTTAAAAAAGAAATTGAGTACTCAATTGTGCAATGGAACGCGTAACGAATACAATGACGTACGATGAATTTCCGAAGAAGGTGAATTGGGGAGGAGAGAGAACAAAAACAAAACCCTAGGTAGGTGAGAGTGAGGGGGAATTGGGGAGTGGAGTATTGAGTTGAATTGAATAGAGAGAATCGAGGATTGGGATTAGATGAGAAAGAAGAGTAACTACCTGGGTTGGATTGAATTGAATCGAAGAAAGTGAAGCGTAGATCAATCGAAGTCGCAGCTTCGAAGCACAAACCCAGAGAACGAAAAATAACGCGGGACTGTGGGATAGATAAATACTGCTTTATTCCATCATAAAAAAATACTGGTTTTCTTTTTTTGTCATATCAGTATTCTTTTTTTTTACAAAATAACTTCAGTGTCCTTGACTTAAATTTATAATTCTTGATTTTTGAATAATGATTTAATTTTTATATTTTAAATTATCAATAATTTTCTATTTTTTATAGAATATATAAAATTTATTATCATTTTCAAATAAAACCAACAAAATTTAGATTTTAATTAAATTGATAACTTAAATTTTTATATAAATTTATATTTTTATCTTCAATAATATTATATTTATTAAATAGAGAAGGATAAAAAAAAATGATTTAAAAATTTAATTTAGAGGAGGATAGAAAGAAGAAGGACATATTCTATCGGTGATTTAGACATCAAATTTTAAAGAGAGATTTTTATTTGATAAATTTAATATTGTTGATGTTGAATATCAAAATATGAATTTATTTGAAAATTTGATATATGTATTTGATGAATAGATAAATTTTCTTGAAATTAATAATAAATTTTATGAATTTTGTTTGAATACAATGATAAAATTTTCTCGATTTCAAACTCGAGACATAGTCCAATTCAAAAATATTTTCATTTCTCAATTAAATTAAGAGTTAAAAACAATCTGTAATTTCCATCTCTAAATAATTTTTTAAGTAATTTAATAGATTATATTCAATTAATATTTTGCCTCTTTAATCGTATTCAATTTTTTTTACAAGCAACAAAACAATTTTGAGAAATATATTATAGGAGATATTCTAACACATTAAATTAAAATTAGATAGACTTTAAATATTTAACGAGTTCATACATTAGTCTGAATCATTTCAATCTACATTTTTTATTATCTTTGATACAAACTAACCCGAATATAATTTTTTTACTTTAGTAAAAAATGTTAAAAGTGATTCGACAATTTCCCCTAAAAATTATTTTATCACTCCAAATAAAATATCTTACTTTCTAATTTTTCACATCCACGTTGCATGAAATTATACATCATATTCACTCTCCATACACATACAACCAATCATAAATTGACTGTCAAATATTATACGAGATTCATCACTTTAAAAACAAAACTCGTTCAATTCTCCTCGACAATAATTCTTCACCTCAATAAAACTTCAGGATTGGTAGACAGTCCAAGAATAATCTCCACACAAAAACATCCACTTTAGACGAAATTTTTTTACGTCAATTTTTTTGAACCACCTTCGCTAAGACAAGATCACCAAACCTTAATTGCATATGAGGCTAAGATAAGCAGATGCAACATAAAAAGTATCCAATGAATTTTCTTTCCAAATCTATTTACCATTAATATCACTTAAGTGAACCACCTCCTATAATAACAAAAACAATTGACTTAAACATTCCTTCTATAGTTCCACCAACCAGCGAACACATACTCAATTTAACTACAACATTCAACATCTCAACGACACAAATCCTTAACAAAAATATGTTTATTTACAAACACCGCACACATTGAAGGAAATATATCAAAAAATGTATTCATATCTAACCATTTATCCTCCCAAAATCTAGTCATATCACCAAAGTGTTACATTGCTTAGAAAAGTGATGATTGAACAATGTATAAGTTAAACGATTCATAAATCCATTGTCTTAAGGTTTTGAGTTAAGATGTGGTATTCAATTCACTTGTGTGGTTGTTCTTGGTCTAATGTAGGTGATCCTCAAACCCCCCTAATAATCCAACAATAGTATCAGAGTTGATGGTTACTAAAGGAACTGACTTCTTGTATCAAAAATCTTATAACCAAGAGTGTTCAAGCACGCGTGTCCCGTTGATGTACTGCATTCAACGGCGGTGCATTAAGATTTTGGGTTAAGATGTGGTGTACAACTCATTTGTGTGACTACTCTTTGTCCAATGTGAATGATCCCTCGAGCTCCCCTCATGACCTAACACTTTTGACACTTTGAGCTAGTGTTAAAGTGAATTGAAAATATTGTTAAAATCCCACATAAGAGAGAGTTCTCACAATATTCGTGTCTACAAGGTGGAAGTAGGACACTTAGGGTGTGCCTCTAGGGATGTCCAGTTTTGTTAACGAGATAGAACACACTATTATTGCACATGCCATTATTTAATTGATCTGATCAAACTGTTTCGCGTGATTTAAGAGTTTATCCGTTGTGAATTTCTATAAATAGAGTGATGCACTCACTTTAGAAAACACACCAAAATTCGACGTATTTCCAAGTATTATCTATTCTTCCTCTTCTACTTGAAGCATTTAAGAGCCACTTTTGTCATTTCTTTATGTTCCTTTCAAAATATTTTGTTTCTTTAAAATTCGAGTGGTCTTAGTATTGTAGTTCTATAGTGACGTCATCCATATTGTGGGTGTAATTTTAGAATGGTTCCTACGGTGTACTAGGACGCTGATACAGTTTGTAACTGAATTGTTTTATTTTGAGGACATCGTGATTTTTCAAAATAAGTAACACATGTATAGGAAAGATAACCCCATAAGTTTGATGTTGTCGTAGTTTAATGAGATAGACATGTCTTATTTGCCATGTCATCATTTATATTTTAAATCATTTATTGAATTATTATGAAAAGTTAATTTATTTTTCACTTAATTGTAGTTTTGATCCTTATTCTTTGTCAATTCATGAAATTAGTATTTTTATTAAAAAATAGTAACGTAAAATCTTTTATATAACATATCATATGATAATGTTGAATAACTAATACCAATAAAATTGCAACAAAACAGCCTGAAAACTTCAATTTCATCTTTTAAAATAATTTATTTTTATAATTTAATTAACAACATAAATAATTCATGTATTTAAATAATTCATGTATTTAGATATTTCTACGACATGATCTCATGGTTCTACTTAGAAGTTGGATTTTCGTGTTCCATTCATCCATCATGCTGAAATCTCTCTTCCTTTCACTTAATAGTTAGTTAATAGAGCCAGCATTAAATTTCACCCTATACCAAAAAAAGTCTCTAACAAATAACATGTTGCTTAACATTTTTTCTCCAAAAAAAGACACTATACATGATATATGATATTTTCTTCCTTTGAACCAATGAATGTGATTTACATATCTGACAATTCTCTTCAAAAATAAGCCAACAATAAACATATTGCACTAATGATCAGATCATGGCAAATCAAGATACAAGTATTGATGATCTAGGTTTATATGAATCATTTTCTTCTCCAAGTAAAAGTGCTTTCAACATTGCCTCAAATAAACCACTATAGTGTACAATTAAATGGCCACCATCTATAACTTCATGATATTGTATCCATTGCAGCCTCTCTGAAATGAATCTTTGAATTTTAGAGGGCACTACCTTATCTTCATAGCCTTGCCAAATGTGAACTGAACTTCTGTTATTGTGAGGGAATGGATTATTAAGCTTTACTGGATCAAATTGCCAATTTCCAAAGGCAACCATCCAATCACCCCTTAGTGTGTCAAAAACAACTTGTTGCCTCAATTGATCCTGTAAAGTAGGAACATACAATCATCAAAATTACAAAAGAAGTATTACTATAATACAGGTTCTAAAAGAAGTATGCAACCACATTTTGGGCTCGACTGCGATTGAGGTAGCATCAACTGCATTTGACTACAATTATCTTCATTATCAAAAATTGCAATGCGGGCGCAATTTAAACCTTTCTATAATACTGGTTTTTTAAAAAAAGTATGCAACCGTAATTTGGGCTGCAACATCAATATTGTTGATGTCTCTACGACCAGGATTGAGACAACATAGGTAGCATTTGACCGCAATACTCTTTAATATCAAGAGTCGTGATGCGGTCGGCCACAATTTAAAATCTTGCTATAATATAGGTTTTGAAAAACTATGTGATCCAATTTGGATTGTGATATTATTAATTTTGATGTCTTTGTGATTGCGATTAAGGCATCATGAACTGCAAGGATCATGACCACAATTTGAAAGCTTGCTATAATACAGGTTTTTAAAAAGTTTGCGACCCCAATTTGGACTGTGATATTAATAATTTTGAAGTCTATGGGATCACGATTGAGGCAGGCAGCACCAGCTGCATTTGACTGCAATTCTCTTTAAAATCAAGAATCACGATGTGGCCATGATTTAAAACCTTTCTATAGTTCAGTTTTTTTAAAAAGTATGCAACTGCAATTTGGGCTGCAACATCAATATTTTTTATGTCTCAAGTGCCCATTATTGAGGCAGCATCAGCTACATTTGACCACAATTCTCTTCCATACGAAGGATTGTGATGCGGCCACAATTAAAAACCTTGCGCTATAATACCCTAAACAAGCTAAGAGAAACATGTAATTTACCTTAGTAAGCATTGGAAACCCGGGAATTCTCTTTAAAATTTCTATATCTCTTTTGTTGAAGAATGCTGGATTTTTTTCTATGACAGAATTTGAAGGGAGCCACTTTTGAGTCACCCACCAATGTAAAAGTCTAGGAGAATAGCTTGCAAGCCACATAGCCAACTTGATAAGTTTCCTTCTATAGTCATCCTTTATAAGACTCTCAGGAATGGAAGGCCATTCATAGTTGATGATTGGAGCTATCATAGCTACACCAGCTAGCCTTCACAAATGTTGAACTTGTAGTCAATTGAACATTGCATTTTTAACCTCAGAAAAGAAAACATAGTGTAATTTTTCAAATATTGTCGGTGTAAAATGTTTTACACAAGCAAAAAATCACAACCAATCATACATGTGACTTTAGAAGTAGTTATAGTTAAAGTCAAACGTTTTTTCCACTAACGGTGTATATGAAGTAAAGTCAACTACATATTTTGAGGTTGCAATTTACCTGTTGGGGATATAGTTCAAACAACTCCAGGTAGCATATGATCCCATTGAAACTCCAATCACATAAAATTTTGATCCTATTTGTAACTGATCAGCTAGCTCTTCAATGTCAAGAGCTTCACTTTTCAGTGAACGTTTGGGGTTTGGATCACTTTGTCCATATCCAGCTCTATCATATTGCAGAATATATACTCCTAGTTCATCTATTAGTTCCTGTAGATTCAATGTCAATGTTATCTCAGTTAGCATATTTGAATGGATGCACTGCAACTTCTATGCATGTCTAAGTTTAGTGTATTGAAAAGATGCTTCAAAATTGAGTGTGTTTGGTTATGCGATGAAAAAATTGATTGATTCCGGATAAAATTAGTTGAATGTAGTGTGATTTGTGTTTGCATACATAATTTAAAAGTGAGTTAAAAGCTCTAAATCCTAACTTCACATGAGAATCAATTTCAGAGGCAAAATCAATTCTACTTAAGAACATCCAAACATGTCAACATAAATTGTTCACCTCTGGAATCAATTTAGGATCACAAAATCCATTGCAATTAACAACTCACAAGAAAAAATCTCAATAAAAAGGCTAATTGTTGAGATTCTCAAATTGAATAGCCTATGTTCTAAGTTGTAGTCATAAATCCGTTATGTGGGATTCAATTAGACCCAAAACTTATAGACACCTGTTTATTGTATCCAAGTATTTGAATATAACTATTATGTGTACCGATTTAACTAGTTCTAGATTACGGTCGCAACTGCAATTGCAGTCACAACATAAATGTTCTACATGTCTCTGCAACGGTATAGCAACCACAATTATAACCTCATCAACTTCATTTACTCATTTTGCCGCAACATCAAGGTTCACAGTGTATCCACAACCCGCAATTTGTAACCATTTTGCATAGTATCCATAACATTTTGCATCTACTTCCACTCATTCCCCTTAAATTTTTTAACAATTAAAAAAAAGTGGTTTTTCACTGTTAATAAATCACTGCATGTCAATTTAGATCCAAACCCTTAATTCAAAACACCATATCCACAATCCTAAAACCAAATTAATCAAATTTATGCAAAAAGAAATCAAGGGTATTACTTGGGGTGTAGGAAAGTTCATATCTTTAGAGCTTCCAAATCCATGAACAATGATGATACTATGTTTTGCTTTATCCTTTGTAACACCCCTTTCTCTATAAGCAAGGTACCTTCCATCACTGAGTTTAATTCTTTGTGAAACCACAAAATAGTTATCATCATCATGAATTGAATGATTATGGTTTGGTGGTGGAAGTTGAGTAGCTTGATAAACCATTCCAAGAAGACCTATGAGTAATACTATTGCTGCTTTTGAAACCATACCTGAACAAGGAACAATAAATAATTAAGGGGTATATAGATCTAGGACACATTTTTTTAGTTTATTTATTTTCAGTACAATAATAAATGATTAATCACATAATCATGATGATGGATATGAATATGAATATGAAGAAAACTATAAAAAAAACGAGATTTTTATTTACCTGCAAAAATTCAATCTTTGGTTTGAAGATGCTTTTCTTGCTTGTTATGGCTTATTTTTTGTTTCTCAACTTTTGACTTTATGGATCTTAATTGTGAGCTACCTATGTTTGTTTTGACTTTGTGAACTCAAATTAAATTTTGGTGAAAGGAAAGGAATATATATATGGTGGTCAAGGTTGCATTTTTTGTTGATAGTTCAAACATTTCATGTTAAGTTTTGCAGAAAATGGGCCATAGTCACCACAAAGGTCTCTCTTATTGGCTTTATATTCATTAAAAACTGTGTCAGAATTAGAAAAAGTTACTTTTTATTCTACGATAAATTTAATTTTTATTTCAATATAGTGAGAGTTTAATTTTTGTTTCACTGTCGATGCATTTATATAACTTATTTTGTGTGATTTTTAAATTATTATGATTAAAATCAGATATTTTTTATAATTTAGGGATTATAATATTTCGACAGTGTAATTTTTTTATATATAAATTAAATTTGTATAATTGTTGAATTATGTAATTATGCATATTAAATATTTTTAATTTTGTCATAATGCTACACCTTTTCCATTTTTATAATTGTGTTTTGAAATTAATGGTATTATATAGAGAAATTATATTGGGTGTATATAGAATTCTTTTTTTAGGCAAAAAAATAATGATGTTTTTGTACTGTTGTTTATTTAAAGAAAAAACTTTAAATTTTAAATATTTTTACTAATCAATTTACCTTCTATGGATACTATTTGTCCTTTAAAATATTATTAGTAATGAGTAATTTTAAATTATCTTTTTCTATAGACAGAGACTTTCAAATTTTCTATAAAAATTCTGAAAATATATTTCTTAACTATTAAGCAAAGAAGGTTTACTAAAACAAAACAAAGTAAATAAGGTATTTAATTATGTAATAAAAGGTATTTAACTTATTCAAAAAATATTAAAAAAATTTAAATAAATAAGTCGTCGATTGTGGAATTGTTTTATAAAAGCAGTTATCATCGTATGATAAAGTAGCAAAATCAACTATTTTATTGTGTATCATGTTATAATGTAATTCACCAGCAACACACCTTCCTTATATATATATATATCAAAAATATTATAATTCAAATTGCGAAAAAAAAAAAAAGAATATGTCAACAAAATCACATCACCCAAGTAAAAGTATAACATCTCAAAATGTATCCGATGATGACAAAAACTACAAATATAATAAAAGTGAGGTTTTCAAAATATTTATACATCTAAAGCTGTAACGTTGACAATATTAAAATCATTGATTGAATATACATTTGTTCAAAATTGATATATCAATATGAATCGAACAACGGTAAGATGGAAATTCAAAATGTTTCACTAAAACGACAAATAAATACATTGTCACATTAAGACGACGAAACCATTAAAAAAAAGCTAAAGATGTGTGAAAATTTATTATTTAAATAAATAATAATAATTTAGATGAATGACTTCGTATCAATATTTGACTTTAAATCACTATTATTTAAAAGAAATAAAAGATTGATCATGAAATAGGGGGGGCGTGAAAAATTCATATATCTACATATCTACCTATAAGGTAAGAAATGTTGATGTTCTATAAGTTATCATTTTACCCATTATTTATATTGTTGTTACCCTATCATCTTCAACTATCTAAATGTACCTAAAATCAACTACATCACTATCTAAATGTTCTCATATTTATCTTTATCAACTCACACAAGTTACTAACCTTTAAAACTTATTAGTTTGTCTTTTTACTTCCAACAAACATGTCAATTAGTCAAACACTTATTATAATCATTCTACAACTTTTTTAATACATTTATTTCCTATGCTATACAGAAGTAAAATGGATCTCTTAACTTTATGGTAGGTGACTTTAGTATCTTTTACAACAAAATTGATAATTAAAATAAATTAATAAAAAATTATTTGATTGAAAGAGAAATTTTAATTAAGAGAGCTTAAAACAAAGTCATCAAAAAGTAAGGAAGCCAAAGTTAAGGGATGTTGGTCTCTAAAAGTTACATCACTTCCTTATTTATATCATCAACTTCCTCTTCAAGGTTCCATATTTTTAATTTTTCAAATTTTCTAAAATATTAATTACTTCTTCTTTGTAGGTCCTTAAAATAACTGATTTTTCAATTTATGTGTGTTGCCTTTTAAACCTAGTTTTTCTTCTTAATTTTGGGTTTGTATCTTTCATATAGATTTTGAATTTCGATTTTAGATTAAGGTTCTCTACTTCTAAGGCTTTAGATGTTGCACTTCATGGCAAACTGAAATGATAAATATAAAAAAAATACAAAATAAATTTTATAACTGATGTATAAAAAACACGAGATAAATATTTATTTTTGATAAATATAAAAATTTATGGGACAAATATCTGCTGCTAATAAATAAATAAAACATGCATCAAATATTTGTCATTTATAAATATTAAAAAAATCGAGACAAATATTTAAAACTAATCTATAAATAAACATGAGTTAAATATTTATTAATGATAAATATAAAAATTAAGGAATAAATTTTTGCACAATTATTTTGTTCAATAAATTAATATAGATATTGCCTTAAAAAAAATGAAACTAAACGTAGATATTATATTTCAAATCTTCAATTTCTTGATGTGTTAATTAAGTGTTAAAAATTTAACATTATATTATTTAAGAGATGAAGTTTAAATAATCTAATGAACATCTTAAATTGATCATTAATGTGTTAATAAATAAATTTTAAAAATTCAACTTTTAAATTAAAAGTTTTTTAATTAAACATATAGGAAATTTTTATTAAAAAAATGTTCAATATCAACTACAAGATTATATAGTTATAAATGTCAATATTTTTGAATTTTTATTAAAATATTATTTAATAAGCTCATGTGACTTTTCCTCCTCACATGTTTGTTTAATTTTTTCTTTTTAGAATTATTATCCAAAGTGAGGGTTTTTCAACATCAACTTAATTGATGAATAACCCCAAAAGAATATTGTGCGTTGATTATTGGATGATTTTGCATATTTCTATTCTATCCTTTGACTAGGTCGGAGATGGAAAACTCTGTAATATTTTTACCATTATAATAATAGCTTATAGCAATCTAATTCGGTACAATGTTTAAACTAACTTGTTTGTTTTAAATCAATACACCATTGACATGCTTACCATTAAATCACAAGGATATATGTCTATTATGAGTGAATTGCAAAGAAGAGTTAGATTGTAGAAATGAAAAGACGATAAAAAAAATAAGGACAACTCATGTAAATTTATTTGAAGAGTTGATTTAATATAAAAATAACTTATATTTGACATATATAAGTTTGGTAAACTTTTTACCTAATAGTATCTTCTTCTAACAAAACAAAGAAAGAAAAGAAAAATTAAGGAGATTATTTAGTGGTGTTTGTCTTTAACGAGAAATCCTAAACAAATACCACAATTAGAAATAGAGTTTGTATATCATCTCACTATGAGTAAATTATTTTGTAGATCACTTATAAAGAAAAATTGAATATCATCTTTGTGAGATATATTGGGATCAATTATTTGAGATTGCATTATATATCATCTTTTAGAGAGTCATCGACAAATTGTACCTTAGACACAATAATCTGTTTAAAAATTTCTTGTATAGGCAAAATTGTTTCTTTAAATTAAAAAAAAAAATCTCTATACAGGGAGAACTACAGATACCAACGAGTTAGTTGTGAACAAATACTATTCAATCCATTTTAATCAAAAGTATAATTAAAATGAACAAACAATTTTATTAAATATCGTAAAATATATATATATATATTTTTTTTCTTTAATTGTTTTTCTAAACAATATTTATATTAATTTATTTTGATTTCTTTTTCATATTATGATAGATATAAAAAAACAAATATTGAAAATTTATTTTTAAGTTAGAAATTTAAATGTTACGATTTTTAATTAAAGAAATAATAAATAAAACATAATATAACTTTTTTTTGATTAAAAACATAATATAATTT
>JBBPBS010000249.1:4685073-4703728 GCA_037974835.1 Cicer judaicum
AAAATATATATATATATATATATATATATATTCTATATTAAATTCAGTATATATATATTCTATATTAAATTATTGAATTCTTATAAATAATCACATCAAATTTTATAACATTTTTTATTTTTTATTTTTATGTTTTATTTATTTATTTATTTTTTCTTACATTTAAAATAAGTAAATATACATCTGAATACTTATACACATATACACTTTAAATATTTATCCACTTTAATTTAACAAAAAACAAAACATTGATGTGAAAAGTTGGTGTCTCTCTATATTTACGATCGCATGTAACTTCAACACTGTTTCTAATATATATATTGACATTGAATAACGATAGAAAATAAGAAAATAGATTATTTAATTTGAATGTATTCTCTTAGAAATTAATAATTTTCAAATCTTAAATGTGTGGATATATGTTGCATAAAAAATTTTAAATGTCATTATCAATCATGTGATTGATAAACATTTCAATTAGATTTAATAAGTACATGAATTTTATACTATATTCAAGTTATATTATTTCCATTATTTATTATGAATAATTTCATGATAAATATTTTTAACAAGTAAAAATTATTTGACAATGTCACGTCTCTAAACATTTTTTAATTTGATTTAAGTTAATGTTATACATTTTCTTTATAAATATCTCAATCACACTTATTATAGATGCATAAAACAAACGTAAACATAAAACTCAGTTACTATCATTATCTGCGTATTAACAAACAACCCAATTTTTTAATGGATCGTGACTAGATAATAGATGACTTCATAAGATCCCTCTAAAATACAAGCCCAAGCCTGCTGAAAAAAGTATGAGATATATTAAATCATTACATATTTACTTGACGACGTGTGCAAGGGAATTTATTAGAGATGACAATTAGACTCAGTGGGTACCCACAAAAAAAATTCACAATGGGTAGGGTAAAAACCCACATAACAGGCATAGGCACGGGGACGGGTAATTACCCGTAAAATTAAACGGGTATGGGTGTGGGTACGGGTACTATAGTACCCACCCCGCCCCGCACCCGCACTTATATAAATATATTATTTATTTATTATATTAATATTTAGTTTAATTAATTGTTTTCTTTTATGTTTTAATATCTATTAATATCATTGGACCATTACAATATTTATAATCAAATCAAAAGATAAACATTTGCAAACTTTTTAAGAATTTGTTTACGACGAATAGTTAAATAATTGTGTCTTCATAACTAAGAGTTATATTTTATTAATCGTGTCTTTATAATTATACCTGCAACTTCTTATAAATTATTTTTACTGATCTCAAGTAATATTGTCATAAGAGTTGCAACTTCATACCTTACCCAAACCCTACCCATTGCTATCCCTAAAATAAGAAAACTAATAAAGGTGTGGCCATTTTTCAAACGATTATTTTGGTGTTGGTTTCACTGAAATTGGACTTACAGTAAAGAAGAACAATGCAAAATGATTAATTTGATAAACAGAGAACTCAGATATTTTAGAGAGAAATTGATATAGTTAAAAATTTGAGAAATTGAGTTTGTTTGACTAACTAGAGCATTATTGTGTTTCCTCTCCCTTCTACGGAGGCGGCGACAAGTAGCTCCTTTTATTAGGATTCACATATATGGGTCAAGTCCATTAGTCCCCTTATTTATTTTATGTATTACTATTATTATTTTTATTTTACTAGAACAAACTTAATAGTTACTTAATCTCTCTTTTTATTTTACTATAATAAAATATAGTTGTCAGGGTTTAGTGTTCAAGATTCACGGTAAAGAGTTTAGGGGTTACGGTTTTCGATTTAGGATTTAGAGTTTATGATTTAGTATTTAGGGTTTAGGGTTCGGGGTTAAATATTTAGGGTTATCTTCATTACGAATTCTAACTGCTAAATGAAGATAATAATAACATTTAGTAAAATAGTGTTGTCTAATAATTATGTAATTAGTACTTTATTTGACAACTCTATTTTTTTAAATGTTATTACTATATTCGTTTTATAGTTTTACTTCATAACAATTAGTGTGTTAGTGTAGATGATTTGATATTAAGAGTTTAGGGTTCAAGGTTTAAGTATATTATTTAGGGTTTAGGGTTCAAAATTTAAGGTCATGTTTGTTGCGAAGTATAACTAATAATAAAATCTAATAATATAAAGTTATCAAGGAAAGATATAATTATTATTTATTTGAGAATAATATTTTATTATATGTTATTAGTTTCTTCAATAAGGAAAACAAATACAAAACGAAGACCATAATACCATTTAATAAAATAGAGTTGTCACATAAAGTAATAATTATATATTTATTTCACAACTCAATTTTATATATTTGAATAATTTTTAAATTTAATCACAAAATAATATTTATTTATCGATCTATTTTAGTTAAAGTGTGGGTAATGGATATGAGTACGGACAGTTAGATACCCAGAGGGTAAGGGTACGGATATTAAAGTTGATACCCAAAAGGGTACGGACACGGGTATGAGTATTTTTTTAAACTGCGGGTATGGGTACGAGTACTATAGTACCCTACCCAAACCCTACCCATTGTCATCCCTATAATTTATAGACGCATGACGCGTACGTAGCACTTAACTGTTAGGAATATCCAAACCAATCTAAATAAAATCGAAAATCGTAGAAAATCGAATACTATTGATAAATTTGAAATTATTTTGTGAAATTTCAGAATCATTTTTAAAAATCAAAACAAATCAAACCGTATTTATAAATTTTATTATTTATTTTTCTTTATTAGTGTGAGATATATTAAACTATTATTTGTTAATTTCAATTAATTATTAATAATAATTATTTGTTTAAGTTGATATATTTTTATTATTGTTTTGTATAATTCAAATATAATTGATCTATATTATTTCATAATATTAATTTTTAATATATTGTATATAATATTTTACTTCAAATTTATTACATTAATAAAATTTCATAATATAACATATTATAAATTATAACAAAAAAAATTGATTCAATTTAAATCACATTAATTTGATTGGATCAATTTTTTTTTAATTGTCATCTAAACTAAATCGAATAGCGAATATTTTGTATTTGTTCACTACATTGTTATAATAGAAAAGATTGGTGGTAATTGTGGGTGCATGAAGAATTTGTAGTAATATTCACCTCATCTTCTTGATCAACATGCATAAGCAATATTAAATGTATCAAGGATAGGTAACGTGGAAAAACCAAACAAGAATGAGAAAGAAAGTTAACAATATTGACAACGCCAACAATCAACTTCCTTCTTCTAAATATGGCCGGCTATCATCTTCAAAGATATGGTTAGTTTTAATTAATTTATAGATTATTAAAACAAGGAAGCAACTTACTTTACATAACAAGCAAGTAATTTTCTGGTTTAACACAATGAGTGTAAATGCATTGAATCTAGTGTCTTTTGAATTATGAACCAAACCTAGACTAAAAAGACTTAACACACAACAAATTGGTGAAACAAATTGTATGAATTGAAGACACTTGACGTATGTTAGAGGTTCACCAATTACACTTCACTTCCACAATTCTCGCAATTAACGTCAAGTTGCGTTTGATATTCACGAGTCTTTCAGAGATTCCACTACAATTCCACGCAAGTGGCCTGACTTGACACCTACATAGGTGATTTTATCAAGTGCACGTTGCAATTCATACACCACCCATAATGAATATGAAAAACAGTAAAAGCTTTAAGCTTATTATCTTAATAGTGCAGTCTAGCACTTCACACACCACAACACGTCACACACCATAGGAAGAGACAAGATTAGCGGTTTCAACAAAATTAACAAATGACTTGTGTTTTTATCCATATGAACCTTCTTCATGGGATCTTCAATCACAAAGATTGGGAATTACCATCACGGTAATTTCAATTGACTAATTAATTATCATTTCCTTTGGCTATTCACTAGCTTATAGCTTTGTGAGAAAATCGGTCAAATTTAGTTTAGACTATCCAATTGGGTAGCTACTTTTTAAACTTACAAAATATGCATATATCATAAATAAGAAAGACTTACATTTTCTTTTACATACATAAATATTTACTAAGACGTCTCTTAGTGGATATCTAAAATTATTATTCACTCGAAAACCACAATAGTGTTACATGCCTACTTGGATAAATATCAAGTGACAACACGACACAAACGAATGGTTTGCTTAGATAAATATCAAGCTGACAACATAACACAAACGAAAAATTAAATCTCATTATCAATTGGTTACACAGGTCTCCTTAGAATGCTTCTAAGCGGCAAAATTTCCACATTGCTAACAATAAATTCACGGCCAAATTTTACTTTGTTCTACTTGAATGATTTCCAAGTGATAGCACCCTACATTGGGTGAAATAATTTCAAGTCTACTTGAAAGATTTTTAAGTCATGGGATGGAGAATAAATCAACATTATATAACATATAATATTTATTGTATCTCAAATATTAAAATCTTGTTCTAAAATATGTGAGATGAATTTTCAGAGCGTATTAGACAAATCTCAATGCTTCTACCATTGCTCAATATGCTTCAGCCAAAAAAAAAACTTATTTCATCACTTGAATAACAATTAATGCACAACATATATGGTTCACAAAAAAAAAAATGAATACCAATCATATTAATGCAAAATTTAAAGTTTAAAGAAATAAAAATATTTTCAAGTATATTCTTATGACCACTACAAAATATTTTTGTAATAAATTCATCGATTGATTGACTTTCATAGTATGAAAATTCACATTCATCTCCATGTTTCTATCACACTGGTCAAAGACTACTCTCATAATTTTAGATAAGGCAATGCTAATCACATCATATGCTATAAAATATTATAACATATTTAGAAAAACCAAGTTTTAACTTCTTGCATAATTGAAAATAGTTCTCGATTTATATGCATGCTTGTATAAATTTAGTTGTATATTACAAACTATGTATACAACTTAATTTTAGGAGATAATGGATACATTTTTAAAGAGGAAATTACCATTGAATGAGCAGCAATTTGGTTCTCAACAACAATAATATGTTAAGTGTAAATTGGAATCCTAAGAAATTAATTGATTATTCACATTTTGTATTTGTTTGCTCTATATTGTTCAAATGATGCTTATCTTATATCACTTTTTGTGTATTTATAGCATATTTTCTCTTAACATGTTTTTTCAAGTGAACACATTTGTAGTTGTCTAGGACTCTAATGTGATTGATGAAGTAACTAATCCAAGTATGAGCTTTAGATGGGTCTTTCATATTATGCAAATACTCATTTCCAAGTCCTATAGCAAATTGCACAGAGAAGGCAAGTAGAACATTTGACTAAGGGTGTTCAAAAAAACAAAAAATTGAATTAAATTGTCAAACCGAACTGGTTTTGAATTGAAAAGGTTTAAGAACCGAACTGATTTTTTAAAATTAGAACTGAACCCAAACCGGTTTTCAGTTCGAAAAAACTGAATTGAAAAAACTTGAATCAAATTTGTTTTTTAGAAGTAACTAGGGGTAATTATGTAAATTTTGGCTTATATGAACAATAAAATTAAGTTAAACCGGTTCACCATTTTTATAAACCAGATCGGTTTTTTGAACTGAAAACCGGTTCAGTTCAGTTTTTTTCAAACGAAAAACCAGTTCAGTTCAATTTTCAAACGGTTTTAGTTCAGAAGTGTACTTTGCCCACCCCTACATTTGATTGTAATTTTTTCTAATACATTATGATTTTTTGAATATGTTACTTTTGTAGATATTATTATAATTATTAATTAAATTAAAGTTTAATATTTTACGTTCTTGAATCGTAATCCTGAATCTACCATTGCAATAGGCCCCAATACATTCACTCAGTCTAGTTTGAATTAGATACATTGTATTTTTCATTTTTTATAAAATAAAATCATTGTGAAAAACAGAACTTTTGGTTCTCTTTCTCGATTTTGTCATTAAAAAGAAAACAATTTAGGAAGACTTTTTAATTATGAGATGATGACTTTGAAACTTTTATGCGTTTATTCTAACTACACCGTTGGAGATTGCTCACATTTCACACTAACTTAAGACTTAAGTATAAGTCATTTATATTCTTTTTGTTTTACAATTTTAATTTAAATGCATCGATAATAATGTAGATAAATGTATACAAATATCCAATAAAGTTTTACTAAGTATTTAAATATATTATAATAATATTTTTATGAAAAATAAGTTACACACAAAAAAGTTATTTCATTTAATATGTTATCTATAAAATTATAATATGTAAATATTAAACAATGAATTTTAATTGGAAGGCCCGTGTAAAAAGAGTATTTTACATTACCAAGTTGCATAAATTAAATTATTATTTTTTCCCTTCCATTTCTATGGTGCCTTGAAAGGTTCATATATATAGTAATGATTAAAAAAATTTGGAAGTCAAGAAGTTTTGTAATTTAGAAATAAACCTAAATGTTATTTAGAGATAGTTAAAAATATTTATGGTTAGCTGAAATTTATTAAATTAATTACATTAAAAATGTTATTATAAAAATATATCATACTTTATTTGTATAGTAATTTTTCATATAAATATTTTAAATTTTCTTTTTCTTTTTAATTATTTATCTTTTTCTTGAAGTCAATCATAATTTTTAATATTAAATGTGAAATCTATGTTTAATGGAGTGTCAATATTATAGCACTCAAGTTATTTATATTTTTATTTACGAAAGACATTAAACCCAGTTAAGCACTCAAGTTAAATGTCTAAAAGCTTTGGTCTTCATTGAAAAACATTCACATCTCTAGTTGCTATATTCAACCGTTGACTATTTCAATTGTTTAAACTGCCATATATTCGTAGGTTAAAGTCAATTGGGTAGCCAATAACGTTAAAACTGATTCCAGTAAGTGAATGATTAAGTTCAAGTGTTCAACATTATGATCTTTTAATACGTAATTTTTACATGTATTACCACTAAGTAAATTGAGTCTTTGACCTACCACCCTTCCATTATGTCAACTTGCACTGCCATTAACATTTGAACTTTTAATCAATAAATTAATTTTCTCACTTTATTATTATTTTTTATAATTGTGAGGTTCTAAGCAGTGGCAGATCTTGCATAAAATATTTGGGAGACTTAGAAAGTAACAAATATTAACTAAAATATTATAATTGAAATTTTAAAAATTTATATAATTTTTTTTTAGAGTATCACATAATTCATACATAGTAGACAAGTTAAAAAAAAATTAAAATTTTAATTTTCACAAGTCACACAATTTTCACAATTCAATCAAATAAAATATATCTATTTTATAATTTTTATCTTTGTCAAAAAAAATTTCTTGAAAAAATGCATCAATTTTTTTATGTTTAAATATTGTCACTCATAAAAAAAATACACATATTAATTAAAACAATTCACAATTAAAAAATAGTATCACACTATATCATATATGAATGATTAACATGAAAAAATTTGTTAAAAATTAATAGTTGAATTGCTACTTAGGGTGTTAGAGTTTGTTGCTTCGAGATTAGTTAGTTTATTATATTTTAGTAGTATAAATTGTAAAAGGAAGTAGAAAGCAAATATAAGAGAGGTAGGAACTCAAAAATCAACCATAGAGTTTAATGATATTTTAATAATTTATCTCTATTATATATAAAAGAAATTTAAAAATATAGAGGGTGTCGTGGCACCTGCTCCTAAGAAGATCCGCCAGTGGTTCTAAGTTTGAATTAAGAGCACGTTTCACTTAACAATATCATTTGTCAATTAAGTTAGTATTTAAAGATATTTTATCTTATATTATTATTACGTAATAAGGACTCAATATTAAAAACTAAAATGATAATATAAAAAACTGCTTTATATATATATTTTTAAATAATTTAAAATCTAATGAAATATAAAATAATATTAAAAATAAAATAAAATTTTATAGGAAATTATTGCTTTAAATAAATTTTTAGTTCCCTCATTTCCAAAATCGATTTTTTATTAACTAATTATTGGAATTTTTTTAGTCCTCCATTATTTTTTATGATGTGGAATTCTCATTAGCGTATTGTTATTTATTTTATTTATATATTACAATATTAAAAATCAAATTATTTTATTTTATTTATATTAAAATATTCAAAATTTAAAAAATGTTTAAAATTTATTTATCTCATTTATTTTTTTTAATAATTTAAAAAATATTTATTGTATTTTACTTTTTTTAATAATTTATATTTTACATAAAATATTTATTAATTTTATTTTAGATATGTTAATATTATTTTTCATATTTAAATTTATTACATTTTTAATATATTTATTTTATTTATATATTAAACTATTAATAAGGTTTATTTTTGTAAAATATTTCATTTTTTTAATTTGGTTTAAATTTTAGTTTTAATCTTTATATTTTTACAAATCCACAAAATCGATCCTCTTATTTTGATATCCGACATTTTTGGTCATTCATTCTGTTTTTTAATTAAAAAATGATGATGTGACATATTTTAAATAATGTAACACATAATATAATGACATTGAATGATCAACATCGATGAAATCACAATAAAATACTATAAAAATTCACTTTCCACTTAAGAAATTATTCATTTTTGTTATTTAATTAATGACATATGAATATTCAATGGATCTAGATGATTCTATATAATTAAATTGTATGTCACATCATTTAAAGTATGTCATATTTTCAGTTTTTTAATTCTAAAAATTAAGGGAGAAACCAAAATTATATAATAATTAATGCATTTAAATAGTTTTATATCATGAAATTGTATGTCACATTAAAGTATGTTCTGTTGTCGTTTTAAAATAAAAGATCAATTTCGTGAATGAGTGAAAATATAAAAAGAATACTTAATTGCATTTTTGGTCCCCCTATTATAGGTGAAAATTGAAAGTAGTCCCCCCATTTTGTTTGTCCCCAGTTTTAGTCCCCCAAACAGAATTTGAAGCAAAATCATGATGAGTTGTCATTTTTTAATGACGTGTCAATAAATAGGTGATGTGGCAGACGCTTACGTGGAATAAACTTATTATTATATTATTTCTGATTAAAAAATATAATTTTTATTTTTAAAAATCATTTTAATAATTATGAAATATAATTAAAAATATAATTAAATTGTTATTCATTTTATTCATATTTATAGATGCAAATTTTGTTTTTATTTATTTATTCTAAAAAAATAGACGCAAGTTGCTATTAAATCTAATAGATCACGGTTTCAATTCTGATATTGCTAGACAAATGTAAATTTTTTATAAGGGTTTAAATGAACCTTAAAGTTTCCATAATTTTAATTGAGTACTATTCCCCACCTAAACTTTTAAAAGAAGAAAAACCACAAAAAGAATGTTGATGATGATGAAGAAAACGAACAGGAGTTGCACGATTTGGGACTTTAGGATTCTGCTTAGGGTTTTGTAATTTTATTTTAATTTAATTTAATTTAAACAATTTAATTATATTTTTAAAAATATTTCACAATTATTAAAATGATTTTTGAAAATAAAAATTATATTTTTTAATCAAAAATAATATAATAATAAGTTTATTCCACGTAAGCGTATGCCACATCACCTATTTATTGACACGTCATTAAAAAAAATGACAACTCATCATGATTTGGTCTCAAATTCTGTTTGGGGACTAAAACTGGGGACAAATAAAATGGGAGGACTACTTTTAATTTTCACCTATAATAGGGGGACCAAAAGTGCAATTAAGCCTAAAAAGAAAAATTGTAATTAAAGCTATATACAAAATAAAGGAGCATTTAAGGCTATATATAAATATAAATTAATCCATAAAACGATGAAATTGATATACTAGTTTTATTAATAAGATATATTTTACTTAAATACACTCGTTGAAGTAAGTTTGATAGATAATAAAAAAAATTTAATTGCAATTTTAATCCATCTATTTTTATTAATTTATGAAATTAATTTTTTTATTTTAAAAATTGATAATTTTGGTTCCTCCTTCATATTTTTTTTAACTAACAAATAACGATTTGACATATTTTAAATAAAGTGACATATGATTTTATGAATAGAATATCTAGATGTATACATTATTCATATATATGTCATTAATTAAATTATAAAAATGAAAAGTTTTTGAAGTTGAAAGTTAAGTTTTTCAAAAGCTTTATTACGATTTCATAATATTAATTATTTTATATCATCATATCATATGTTTTATTATTTAAAATAGACCGCATCGTCATTTTTAGTTAACAAACCATAATAAGAGATAAAAAATATCAAATTTTAAAATAAAGGAATTAATTTCATAATCGGTAAATATAGAAGGACTAGTTGCAATTAAACAAAAAAATTGAGTAGGAATCCAACTCCGGGATTTGCAATATTCATAAACATTGTAGGGGTGTTCGCGGTCTGATTTGGATTGATTTTGAGAAAAAAAATTCATTCGATTCAAATATTAAAATACTTGCAGTTTGATTCAGATCGAATGACAACTAAAAAAATTAATATGAACCGATCTAAATTAATGCAGTTTAAATTGAATCAATTTTTATTCGATTTAAATTATAATTTATAATATATTATTTTAATAATAATATATTAAAATTACATTAGCATAATAAGTTTGAAGCAAAAGATTATATTTAACATACAAAAATTAATATTGCATAATAACATAGATTGATTGTGTTATATGAAATAGTAATAAAAATATATCAAATTAAATAAATAATTATTATTAAAATTTAATTTAAACAAACAAATAGTAATATAATGTAATATACTAATAAAAAATAAATAAGTATTAAATTTATAAATGTGATTCTGTTTGGTTTTTAAAAATAAAATTGAAATTTAATTCGAGCAGTTTTCAATAAAAGTAATTCAAACTTATCTAATAATATTTATTTATTTTTTAAATTTTTCAATTTTTTGAATTAATTTACAGTTCTTTTTCTATTGATTTTTATACAAACACCCCTAATACAATTATACACCAACTTAACTTAGACATGTGTAAAAAATACTAACAAAAAGGTATTGCCAAATTAAATAATTAAATATTCATTTTCGGTAACCAAACTTTATTAAAAGAAATAAAACGGATAATTCAACTTTTACATCAAATTTAACCATCCCAACCTAGCATCATAGCAAAAAAAAAAAAAAAAATCACCCACCTTCTATATTATATTGAGCAATTGTGCCATTACAATAGGAGTAAACATAGTGTTGCTATGTCTTCAACGCAGCCTTCAATCCTTTTGCATAATGCTATTTCAGCTCCCTTGCAGTGCCAATTAATACATTCTTAATTGCTATTTTATTTTTGTTTCATAATTCTTAAATATATTTTTAAAATTCTTGTATGTGAAACTTTTTTTTTAAAAGGAAATATGTGAAACATTCTTATTCTTATACGTGTGAAACAAATCAAAAAATTTCTTAAAGTGATTGATACACTCTGAGACCAAAAGGCATAACAAGGCTATATATGCATGTTTGGTCAAAAAACAAAACCATATGTTATTAATTAATTTATCCCTCATTTATTATTAATATCTATTATTGTATTATAGATGTGACTCCTAAATCCTTCAATCTTTTTCATAGGAATCGAATAAATTATTTGGTCCCTCCATCAACTCCACCAAGGCCCCTCCTTTAATTGCGGGATAACATTTTGAATAAATCAAGAACAGATTAGACATTAACATCCATCTTTATGTTTTTGGTAAATTGCTTGTAGTTTATTTATTTTTTATAATCAAAATTTAATTAACACAGCAGCACAAAGGATACTCTAACCTAAAACAAAGAATGAAAAGCTAACAAAATCAAGATGAAATTTAAGCACATTAACATATTAGTAATATAACTGTTAAAACAATAATTGGGATCTGCAACTTAGATTAACCAACAAAATAGAAAACAAGAAAACCAGAAAATCAGAAAACCAGAAAACCAGAAAACCAGAAAATCAGAAAACCAGAAAAAACAGAAAAATCAGAAAACGGAGAATGTTATGCGTTTCTGCAGAACCGAAACGGAGACTGTTTATCGTTCTCCGTTTTCTGCAGTTTTGCAAAACAATTTTTCTTTCTACAATTTTCTAGAACCAGTTTTCTTTATCAATGTAAACAAAAATAAAGAAGGATAAGGGAAGAATAACACTAAGAATTTACGTGTTTGGTCTCAATTGATGAGACCTACGTCACGGGCAAGCAAACAAGATTAATCCACTATGAATGATTGAATGTTACAAGATTAAAACCTTCTCAAGATTGATCTCCTAGTATCTATCACTGTTTATAAACCAGCAATACTAGCCTTTCTCTCAATCTTTCTTTTCTCCCTTTAATCTTTTCTCTCTAATTTTCTATGAGTTATGAATTGCATATGCCTCACTTAGTTTTTCCACTCATGCAATTACAACAACACACACATTGCTATTACCACTACAACTCTATTATTACCTCTGCTCCCTATTTTCTGCTGCCATATTACAACAATATTTATAGTATACATGAGCAAACTAACTAACCACCTATCATAACTAATTTGGCCAAAGGTAGTTATAACAACCACTAAAGTTTAACCAACTTTAGTTACATGATCTGAGACACACATTCACAATAACGGTATAGATACCAGATTTATGACATCTTTTCCTCCCTACAAATTAAACAAACCTACCAACAAGTCTATATTACCGACTAAAGAATCACTTTGTGACACTAAAGACAATAGATAACTGACAAAGATTGATTGTCCAATCGAATTGTCCGATGTTCAAAATTTTAAATTTCAAATTGGTGGTATACTCAAAGATAAATATGAGTTTAATTTTAATACAAATTCAAAATTTGAAAAGGAAAAGATAATATCAATTAGTCTTTTAAATCGGAAAGAGGTCTATTAATTTATTTAACCTAGCCTCCTCTCCTTCTCAATGTTACCTCTACTCTCTTCCTTCTTACTCATTCACAAGAATTGGGTGGTTTGAAGTTAATTTTTTTAATCAGAATCATTTATTTATATCGTTTTTTTCTCTCTCAGTTTATTTAAATAAATAATCTCCCCACAAATAGTCTCTAAATATTCATATAGATTCATATGAATAAATATATTCTATTATATTTATTGTTAATCAAATTAACAATAATATTTTATCTATAATTTTTCTCTTATTAATAATTTCTACCTAAATTTATAAAGGTGGTGAATGGTGTTGGAAACCACACATGCCATGATGCCACATGAATTAAAATTTTGCTATTTGGAATTTTGTTTGACAACAAATTACTATGCGTTGTCAACAAAAAGTGGTTTTCAAATATCCCCTCAAAAAGGGTGTTTTGATTGGAAACTACTTTTAGCAACTAAAGTGGAACTTTAGAAAATGAGGAGTTATTAGAGATATTCATCAATAATGTTGCATGTTTTGTTTTGAAGGTATTGAAATTCGTAACCATTTTGTCTTCACTAGTACTATGGCAATGGCAATTTGTAAATTAATTTTATTTGGCTTGATTGGCTTCATGTGAGTTGGAGTATTGATTTGGTGGAAAATTTCTCACTTTTAACTCATCGGTGAAAGGAAAGAATGCAAGAGAATTGATTCATTTAGTTTGATAAGCTACTATTTGGTTTATTTTATTGGTTGATTAAGTCCATAAAATTAATAATAAAAGAGATATTGATGATCTATTTGTAATTTCAATATATTTAAAGACAATAATAAAAATATTTATACATTTAAGAACCAAAATAATTATTTAATTATATAATTATTGAATAAACCAATTTGTGTGACTTAATCTGTCCATTCATAATTACTACTATAAGCCTTCAATACTTATTTTATGTATATTAAAAAAAGTAGTTAACGAATTTAATCTCTCAATTTTGTGTTCAAATGTTACTAAAATATCATTTATATATAAATATATTTGATTTGACTTTTCATTTTTTAAAATTAATTATTAATAAAGGGTGCATTTGAAAAGTATGAATAGAAATGCACTTAACATATAAAAACAAATTATTTTCTAAAAGGAGTACTTATAATTAGCAACATCGATATTATATGACTAGTACTATATATCTAATTATAACTTTTGTGGAAACTAATAGTGTATCTCATGAATTCATTACCACTGCAAATATTTCTTAGATTATGACTGCCATTATATTAGAATTAAGACAAATGCTTGTTAAATAAACTAAATATATATATATATATATATATTAAAAGTTGTGTTTTTAAATTTTTAAAAGTGTAAAATTTATATTTTTCAAAACAAAATTTATAATTTTGATTTCTTTAATAAATTAAAGCACTTGTTAACATGAAACTAGAATTAATTAGAGTAGTTTCAGCCATTGTATTATAGGATTCTTTGCAATAGATTAGTGAGTAATATAGTGCATGTCATTTTCACTCCCCCTCCATTAATTAGTATCTCTTTTCTCTCCCTATAAGAAACAAGCAAAAGGCGAACAAGAGAAAAAGAGAAAAGCAAAGGTTAAAATAAAAAGGAAAAGAGAAAAAGTCTACAAAGAGACAAAGAAAATCTCCTTATTAATTAATTATTTAATTAAATCAAACCATCATATAAGTGTTAATTTGGTTTCACTCATCCAAGAACTCTATGAAAAATTATGTCTATAATGGAGTGTGATGTAGAGGACAATAACTTCATTGAGTGGCTCAAACCCTCTTCCTCTCTTTCATATGAAACTTCATCATCATCTTCTTCTTCTTCTTGTATCACTAAGAATGACCTAGTTCATGAAACTATTCAATTTTTTCCTATTTTGAGTGCAAAATCTTCAAAAGAGGAAGAACATGATCAATTACCACAAATGAAGGATTTTGAGGTGAAAGAAGAAAAGGTAGAAACACAAGTGAATGTAGCTTTGAACATTGGATTGCCTAATATTAAAGAAAATATTGATGAGAAGAAAGTTTTTAATGCTAAGGAAGAAGAAAAGGGTTCTAAAAAAAGTTTGCATGGTTTGTCATTCAACAATAGAGAGAAAAGGTTTTGGATACCAACTTCTTCACAAATCCTTGTTGGGCCTATGCAGTTTGCTTGCTCCATATGCAACAAAACCTTCAATAGGTATAATAACATGCAGGTTAGTTGCTTCTTTTCATCAATAGGTATACAAATTTCTTTTTTTTTTATTCCAACTATTTGTTTAAAAAATTCACTTATTTAAAAGAAAGTTTGAAGAAAAAATTTATATATTTGGATAGAGGTCGGTTTTTGCTGGGAGAAAAGACTTATTTTTCTTTTGTAAATTATAGAAACTATATAATATTCTTAAAAATAAATTAGTGTTATTGAAATGTTATATAATCATTTTGTTATTCAGATCAATTTTATTAAAATCTCATATATTTACTTAAATTCAAACTTAAACCTCTTAAATTGGTCTATACCATATGAGAGAGTTGGAAGTTGATATTGAATTAATTACAATACATATAGTTCTTTCGTGTCAATCCTTATTTAATGTATTTTAAATTTTAAGATTAATAAATACATAAAATACCATTGGAAAACCAAACAAGAAAAAAAGTTGTTTGTAAAAGAACTTGATTGGTACGTATATGTCTATTTGATTTTAATTTTTTTTTTTCTTTTTACTTTCTTTCTTATTTTATGAAATTTGATGGTTTGTTTTCCCTCTAATATTCACTTCACTTTCAATAAAAGGCTCATTTTTCATCCCATAAGATCGTTTCAAAGGGAATACCTGTAATGATCTTCATGCTTAATTAATGTATTTCCTTTCCTTGTGTTCCTAATTTGGTTGAAAATAAACCCTGGAATGTTGTAAGCTAGCTCTATTTTAGAGCTATATATAAACTGTATAATTAGATAAATTTGAAAAATAATCACATAAATTAGAAAAAAAATAAAATCTATCAATTATTTCATCCTAAATATTAGAAGCTTCAAATTGAAGTCTAATTTCATTTGTAGTCTTAAATTTTTTGGATAATTCAACTTTTTCTACATGAATGGTGTGAGAGAAAGCTTTTTTTTCTTTGTCCTTTTTAATTAATAATTGAGGAGAGGGACGCACAGTAATTTTAATTTTAAGTTTAATCTTAATAGTAATCTTATCTAAATTTTATAATATTAATTTAATCTTAAATAGATCTATATCTCTATCTCTAGATCTTAATAATATGAACAAACCAACTCACATTATCTCAATTTTATCTTATTTAATCATAATTTAAATTTTATATTATCTTAATATTGATCTCTATAAAATAAATATATATATATATAAAAAAAATTGATATACATCAGCATTTAGCGTGAAAGAATAATTATATCTAAATTACTAATGATATCCTTTTTTGACTCAATTTCTGATAATAAGTTAAGTTAAATATATATTTGAATGCCGCCATTGCATTAATTACACAGGTTTGTGAACTAGTTTGTCACAATGGACAATGTAGTTTTACTTTTAATTATTTATTGCATAGAGATAATTAGGTAGAACAAAATAATAAACAACTAAAAGTACTATAGGAGAGCCAAACAAATAATTGTATTAAATGTAATAATATTAACTTAGTTTTCTTAGCATACGAAAATAACCTTAAAATGTACGAAAACTAAAATTGAAGTATGTAACATTTATAGCATAGCCGAGGTTATAAGTAAAAATAATGCAAAACTTTGGATTCTTTTTTAGATTGCACTATTTAAAATAGATAGAGATTTATTTTATTTCACCATTCATGGGGCTAGCAATAGCTTTTTTTTATTAGAATTTGACCTATCCTACCCCATTAGTCAAAAGATTAACAATTATTTTCAACAATTAGTGGTCATACCTAAGTCAAATAATGCAGGCTACTGCTTGAATATTACCTTTTAAATTTCAAGTAAAATAAATTACAAATAAACATATGCTTTTATTAATTAATAAACTCAATCTAGTTGGTCAAGCTAACTAAATATAAGATTGACACAAACCTTTGCATTAGGTCTTCAAAACAACATATTAAAAAATATTATTAAATTAATATTACATAACATGTACGTAGATTAATCAATTAGATGTAGATAGACATTAACGTATCTATCTTTTCATTGTAATTAATAAAAATTATATATTTTTATATAAATTGTTTTAAAAAAAATCAATCATTCGAACTTATTTTGGCCAGCATGCAAATTAGTATCAACTTAATTTTTTCATTTGCTTTTTGAAAAAAAAAATATTTTTTGGATTTTTAGATGCATATGTGGGGGCATGGATCTGAATTTAGGAAAGGACGAGACTCACTTAGAGGAACACAACCAGGTGCAATGCTAAGGCTAGCATGTTATTGTTGTGCTCAAGGTTGCAAAAACAACATCAATCATCCAAGAGCTAAGCCTTTGAAAGACTTTAGAACCCTCCAAACTCACTACAAAAGAAAACATGGGACTAAACCATTTATGTGTACAAAATGTGGTAAAACATTTGCCGTCAAAGGTGATTGGAGAACTCATGAAAAAAATTGTGGCAAATTGTGGTATTGCACTTGTGGTTCGGATTTTAAACACAAAAGATCTCTTAAAGATCATGTTACATCTTTTGGAAAGGGTCATAATCGTCTTCAAGCTTTTGAGGACAAGAAAGAATGTGTTACTGGTATTGATGAAGATGAAGTTGTTCATACATAATCCAAGTATTTATGTAACGTTCGTAAATCTTAATTTTCTTTATTACTTTAAATTTATTAAAAAAAAATTAAAACAACGACAAAAATTTAAAGATATAAAAAAATAAAATAATAATCTCTAATTTTATCTTTAAGTATTAAAAATATTGATTTTAGAGATCAAATTTATTTTTTTATCTTTAAATTTTATCGTTGTTTCAATTTTTTTTAATAATATAGTAATTAACTATAGTTAAACTTAATTACTATGACCTACTCTTGTGTTCAACTAATAAGTACGGTTGGCAAAAGTGGTGAAGTAGATGAATTTTCTTCTTATAGAAAAAGATGAAAGATGGTTGGTTGAATGTCAAGTTCAATTATTTGTATCCTCTTCAATGGAGAAAATTTATCCGCTTCATTACCAAAAGGATTTCCGTATATATATGTAAGTCTTTTTAAAAGACCTTTGTGAACTTTCATATAATTTTATGGTAAGGAAACCATTTGTCTTGCTAGATTAATATTATGTGTTTTATGATCTTTTATTATACCATTACCTAAAACCTTTGCTAAATTAACGTGAAACTAAATTAATGCTGCTGAGTACAATAGTGAATTTCATTTATTATATTTTTTTATTAAAAATTAGTTATTATTTTTAATTACTCTTAAAATTAATATAATTGACTTTTTATTTATTATAACGATGAATAAATTTATATTTGATAATTGTAATTTAATTAAAATATTACTTAAACTAATTTTTCATAATTAAACTATAATTACATAATAATTTATTTATTACTGTTTGATTATTTATTATTGTTTAATTAAACCTATTATTATTTATTATATATTCTTAGTTGTCATATTAAATGCACCTTATAATCAATACACCTAAGAATATATAA
>JBBPBS010000249.1:4703823-4725789 GCA_037974835.1 Cicer judaicum
AAAGTAAATGATAAACTTTTATATAATTTCATAATTTGAAGTAAGAGAATTTTACATTTAATTTTAATAATTTTAATATATATATATATATATTGAGAATTTATATTTTTATGATTATTGTAATTAAAATTCTCAAAAATTATGAATTTATTAAAAAAATAAAAAATAAAATAAATTTAAATTTTATTAATTTTAAATTTAGATCATTAATATAAATATTTACAAATATAAAATATAATTTTGACATAAAATAAATAAATAAATAACTAACTTATTACTAAAAAAAAAATAACTAATATATTATCCGTGTAAGTTAAAAAATCGAATATTTTACTTAATAATTTTAACCAAAAAATCGAATATTTTACTTAATAATTACTTAAAATTGTTTCTAATTCTTCTTAGTGAGATTACTTGAGTTCTTCCTAATTATAAACTATATGTGATATATGCGTAGTTGTTTTGAGGTAGACTTGACCAAATAAAAAAGTAAAAGGAAAAATATGGAGAGTGTGTATTTGGTTTTACTTCTTTAATGTGACCGACCACCACCATGCTTTGTCGGGGTAACAAAATGTTCAAAACATCACAATATTCAAACCACTTGCTTTCTTAATCACCGTAAATATTAAAAAAAATAGTTGTAATATTAAATTTATAAAAAGAAATAATAATTAACGTATTTGATATATTAAAAATGAGCTTATATTAACGTATTTAAGAAAATCTCAGAATTATGTGAGTGGTGTCACTATATGAGATATATGTCCAAATAGGAGTTTCATAATATTCTTCTAGGAAGATGATCACATGAATGAGTTGAATGAGAAATTGTTGAGCCTATGCTGGTATATGAGAAAAGCAATGCTTGTAATTTGTTTCATTATTCTTAAACTATCTACCCTTATTTTAAATTCTATTATCATTGCAATATCTTTTTATTTTAGCCTTTAACTTGTTTCCAATGTATGTATGCACAAAATGTTAGAATATCAAAGTTCAGCTCTGCTTGACTTTATTTTTGTCTACACGTTAACTTCATATGTAACATCAACTTCATTATCATTATCATTTTAGAAAAGAGAGTATAAATGAAAAGAAAAAAAAACAACCGTTTATCTTCATTCTTGATTGGATTCCACCGTTTGAGTCCAACCCAACCGAATAATATTAATAGTGTAAGGAAAGAAAAAAAACAGAATCAGAAAAAAGGATGAGAAAAAAAGAATATTGATATAATGTAGTCTTTGAGGTTGAACAAATAACCAAACACAATGGCATGGTATTACCCCACTTGTCACCATTGTAAGGTGTTAAAGTATACATAGTTGAACACGTGTCATTGACTTACAATCATTGGCTGACGTGGCAGACTGTGGTGAAGACATGAATTTGGCTTTTTAGTGAGAATTCATGCACGTGGCAATACTAGGTTGTTTTTGTCTCAGCTACAACCTATGATCATGTGAAGTTGTTCACAAAATCAGAAAGGTTATTTAGTGCAAACCATGTCCTAGTCCCAACACTCTAAACTACATGCTTTGTTTTTGCTCATTGTGAAAAATAAAACTTTCATTCAAGTAAGCATCAAGATGAAGGTAATGTTCATTTTTTCATCAACATAATTTTTGTCTTGTTTTGTTTTCTATATATTTGGTTAAGGTGTTTATGGAAAATTTGAAGGTTGAAGCAAGGTCACATGTTCACCATGCACATGGGGAGGAAGAGAAGGTGATGACAAGGAAGCAGAAAGCAGAGTCCAAAGCACATGAAGTAGAGCATTCACCTAAAAAAGCTAAGGTGGAAAATGAAGATGGTCACACCAATGGAAAATCTGAAGCTAATGTTGTAGAAGAATATGATGAGTTTTGTAAGGTTACAAATGAGCAATTATCTTTGGAACAAATGAGAGAGATTCTTGAGGCTAATGGTCTTGATTCTTCTGGCTCTGAACCGGAAATTACAAGAAGATGGTTGGTTTGATAAGATTAGATTACATTAGACTCTTATGCTAATTGAGTATTTTCCATGGCCAAAATGTTCATATGTTAGTGATATGATTCAATTATGCCACTTTCTTGAACAGCCAAGACTTGCTATTTTTTGGTGCATTAGAGAAATGCTTGGTTTGCAATGGAAATTTGGAGTTTGATGGAAGACGTTATGCTTGCAGAGGGTTCTATAGTGAGTGGTCTAGTTGCAATTTCAGCACTAGGGACCCTCCAAGGAAAGAGGAACCCATTAAGATACCAGATTCTGTTCAGGACTCTCCAGTTTCAGATGTGATTTTCTCTAATTTTTTTACCATTTTATTTCTTCATTGTGTATTTGTAGCATTTTTGTAACTTGTCACCTAAGAATTCGTCTTGTCTTGCATGTGTGTATGTGTGTGATGTAGTTGCTGAAGAAATATCAGGACCCAAGTCATAGGCCTCAAAGGGATTTAGGCTTAGCTACAAAGCCTTTTACTGGAATGATGATTTCTTTGATGGGTCGTCTTAATCGGACACATGTATGAACCTTTGTTGTTGATGTTTTGTTTTGCATTAATGACTAACTAATCATGTCTTTTAGCAGATACTGAGTTTTTGTTGATTGGTTTGTGTTTTTGGCAACTTTTAGCAATATTGGAAAAAAACTATTGAAAAGCATGGGGGAAAGGTGGCAAATTCTATTATTGGTAATGTGATACAAGTTTCTTTTCTCATCCTCCTATTGGTAAGAATTACTATAACTTGTTTGCTAGTTCAATTTTTCAGGTGTAACTTGTTTGGTGGCTTCACCTGCTGAGCGAGAACGTGGTGGAACATCCAAACTTGCAGAAGCCATGTGAGTTCAGTAAAAGCTTTTAGGCAACTTTATTTGGTTTGTGTTAATCCTAGTTATAGAATTTTTTCCAGCGCCTCATGAAAATTGTGAACTTTAGAGCATTGGCCTTTCTGTGCATGAACACTATCAGAATGACAATAAAATAAAAAATGATTATGTAAAATAAGATGCATCTACAAACAATCATCATGGCTTTAAATTTTTATTCTATTATCATGAAAAGGATAAGTAACTATTAACCTATTTTTCTATAGGGAAAAGGGCATACCTGTGGTTAGGGAGGCTTGGTTAACAGACAGCATTGAAAAGCAAGAACCGCAACCTTTGGAAGCTTATGATCTTGTATCTGATCTTTCTGTGGCTGGCAAGGGAATCCCTTGGGACAAACAAGATCCTGGGGAGGAGGCTATTGAATCACTCTCAGCAGAAGTACATAATTTACTCTTTCATACTGTTATTTTTTATTAATTTATAGAAGAAATGTAGCTCCTTTTTGCTTGTGTTTGATAATTTGGTGAGTGGTAACAGCTCAAGCTTTATGGGAAGAGAGGGATCTACAAAGATACCAAATTGCAGGAGCAAGATGGAAAGATATTTGAAAAAGATGGGATACTGTACAACTGTGCCTTCTCTGTTTGTGACCAAGGGAGAAGACTTAATGAGTAATAATATTACCAAGATCAATTGCAGCTTTAGTGTCCTTATTAACATTTATAAGACAACTATGCCTAATTAGTATTGTTATTTTGAGGCAGCTATTGTGTCATGCAACTGATTATCCAAGAGAATCGTTTGCATTTGTATTTCAAGAAAGGTAGAGTGGGGGATGATCCAAATGCTGAGGAGCGATTAGAAGAATTTGAGAATGTGGACAATGCTATCAAAGAGTTTGTGAGGCTCTTTGAGGAAATAACAGGAAATGAGTTTGAATCATGGGAAAGAGAGAAGAAGTTTCAGAAGAAGCCATTGAAATTTTACCCTATTGACATGGTACATATATATATTGCTTCCCTTAAAATGATTTATCAGTGCCACTTCTGTTTTTTTGGGTTAAACATAGATAGAATTATGACATTGAAAATAGGACGATGGAGTTGAAGTTAGACATGGCGCACTAGGTCTTCGGCAGCTGGGGATAGCAGTGACACACTGTAAACTTGAGCCTCAAGTTGCAAATTTTATGAAGATTGTGTGTAGCCAAGAGATCTATAAGTAAGCACAATAACTGAACATTATTTGTATGACTGTCACTGGAATTCTCAAAATAACCTTATATTGAATTCAGGTATGCATTGATGGAGATGGGTTATGACTCTCCAGACCTTCCAATTGGAATGGTTACAGATCTTCACCTGAAAAGATGTATGTGCATGGGAAACACTTAATTTTCACTTCCATATTTATCTAATGGCATTTAGAAAGACTGACAATTGAAAACTCTATCAGGTGAGGAAGTTCTATTGGAATTCATAGAGAAAGTGAAATCATTGAAAGAGACAGGGCCTAAGACTGATGCTATTTGGTCTGATTTTAGCCAGAGATGGTTCACTTTGATGCATTCCACAAGACCTTTCATTTTTAGAGATTATCAAGAAATTGCAGATCATGTAAGTCCAATAAATACAACTTGTTTGGTTCAAACCACTTATTTAAAAGACTGAATCTTTGTCCTATTTCATAGGCTGCTGCAGCTCTTGAGGGTGTTAGAGATATAACCCTTGCTTCTCACCTCATAGGAGATATGAGTGGCTCTACTATTGATGATCCATTATCAGACACATACAAGAAATTGGGTTGCTCAATTTCTCCCCTGGAGAAAGATTCAAATGATTATGAGATGATTGTGAAATACCTTGAAAAAACTTACGAACCTGTCAAAGTTGGTGACATTGTAAGAATATAATTGTTTCTGACTTTCTTTGTGTTTTATGTACAACTGCAAGAATCTTATTGAGTGTAAACTTCATATAAACTTCAGGAATATGGGGTGTCAGTTGAAAACATCTTCACTCTAGAATCAAGTGCCTGCCCTTCTTATGAAGACATAGTAAAGCTGCCAAACAAGGTTCTGCTATGGTGTGGTAAGTTAACTACAATATTCTTCAAATTATAAGAATAAAATGACTACCTTGGTTATTATCAATGGCCACACTAATTATATGATTTAAATCTCGAAAGGATCAAGAAGCTCAAATCTTTTGAGGCACTTACACAAGGGGTTCGTGCCAGCTATATGTTCACTACCGGTTCCAGGTTACATGGTATGTTTACAAATAGAAATAGTAGTCTTGTTCAATTCTAATGTTACTATTTTCTCATCACTTGTTGTGAACTCTTGGTAAATAGTTTGGCAAAGCCATTGTTTGCTCCGATGCTGCAGCAGAGGCTGCAAGATATGGTTTTACTGCTGTGGACAGACCAGAAGGGTTCTTGGTTTTGGCCATTGCTTCACTGGGAAATGAGATTACCGAGTTGAAAAGCCCACCAGAGGTAGGAAATAGCTATGATCCTATATGGTTTTCAGTCACATTTATTATTGATATGGTTAATGACATGATTTTGAAACAGGATACAACATCTTTGGAGGATAAGAAGAATGGAGTGAAGGGGCTTGGAAAGAAGAAAACAGATGAATCAGAGCATTTTGTTTGGAAAGATGACATAAAAGTTCCTTGTGGTCGAGTAATTGCATCAGAACATGAAGATAGCCCCTTGGATTACAATGAGTATGCTGTTTATGATCCTAAGCATGTACGCATAAGCTATTTAGTGGGAGTGAAGTATGAAGAGAAGGACACGGTGATTGACACGGCAGAGTGAAAGCCACAACAAAATGAAATGATCAAGGGAAAGCTTTTGTAATGCATAAGTATGTGACTCAAGACCATCTTGTTTGAAGCTGTTGGTATTTCAAGCTCAACAAATGGTTTCTGTAGGATGATCTGTGTCATTTTGACGTAAATAAGTAAATTATATAACAGCAGAAATATATCTTTTGTAGTGTCATGTTTAGGTGTACCTGTGTATGTATAGATCTATGGACACTAACTTAAGAGTACATGTTTTGTCCTACTTATATGTATTATGCAACATAGTGCAACTACTTTAACACTAATGTAAGTTCTATTTGACCCTTGATCAAAATGAATGAAAATATGAGTGGAAGAAATGGTTACAGTAATTTGTGTCTTCTGGTGTGCAACTGTAAGCGACTATTTAGGTAACTTAATTTTTCCCATGTAACTCACAAATATCAATAACTACTCTGATCATTAAAAGGGTTCTCAAGCTCTACAAAATTAAAATATTAAATGAAAAACTCATTGAGCGAAGTTCTTCCAAGTTGATAACTCAAATAGCATTTTACATATGAATCAAAGTATGGTAGAATGCAGTTTCCCAGATAGCAATAGTGCCCTGCATTATTTGAAAGAGAAAAGCATTATTTGAAAGAGAAAAATCATATATGGAGCGCGAATAAAAGCATTAAAACAAAAGATTGCATGCACATCCACCTCTTATTTTGTTAAAAAAACCTTCTATAACTGTAATAGTCAGGGATAAAAATGGGAAGATAGTTAATGTTGAACACTTGAATGCCAGTATCTTCAACCAAATCATTTTATTTAATTGGAAAGATTATTTTTTAGCAATAAATGTTAGTAGTAGTGATATTTGATTACTAAATTGGCCTTTAGAAGTAGTCGCTAAATTGGTTAGTAGTCGTTAAGTAATGTTAGTAAAGGTTTGAACCCAATAAGGAATGAATGCATCTAGGAAGTTAATAACGGTAGTAAAGGTTTGAACCTAATAAGGAATGAATATGGTGAAACATAATAATCAACTAACTTAAAAAGAATCGGGAGGAAAGATTCTTGAATAACACATCATAGATGCGCTTGCTTCATCATTCTATATTGATTCTAACCAAAATTTACACTTTGATGTTGCCTTGAGGCTACATATGGGACAATACAAACTTGTTAAAACAAAAAATAATCTCAAACAAACTCAGTAATCCCTTCCACTATATATCTATGCATTCCACAAGTATTACAACAAGAGAATTCTCTGTCATCGATACATGACAACAGGAGGAATCTTAAACTTGTCTGATACAAATGGTATAGCCTTATGTCCATCAACCAGGTCACGATAAAAAGCATATTCAGCCTCATAATCATGCAAATGAAGTTCAGATTTCTGATTAGTATGATAATGATGTTTAGCCAAAGGTGATTTACCAAACCCAAAAATACTAACTTTATCACATATCCCTAAAGCCAACATCACAGCTTGCATACCGGAAGAATAATGAAACAAAGCACCATCATGAGCTGAACTCCATTGTTCCAAACCTTTACCTGTTTCCTCCACAAATCTCTTCAATGAGTAATACTTCACAATCCTAGAACACAACACATCGAACCTAGGATCAGTAACCAACAAAGGAGCTTTGTGTGAACCATTACAAACAGTATAATCCAAGAAATGCACAGCTTGACAAATGTACATAACAATAGGAACATTAGGACCATATGGGTGACAAAAACACCCTGCTCTTCTTGCACACAAATGCAAAATGTTACTATTCACAAATGAAACACTTGTTTTTTTCCCAACTTTGTTTTCATAGTTATCAACCCTAGCATTGTTTAACCTTATAACAAACTCATGTGCATCAATTAAAGAACCATAGTTTCTATTAAGCAAAATTCCACTGTTGCCAACAACAGCACATGATGAATACTTTTTATCACCAGATTTTGCAGCAGCAGCAACATCAACCACTTTGTTGAACCGATCCAGCGGAACCTTAACCGACCGAATTAACTCGCCCATGATTCCGGGTTGAAACCGACGTTTCCTCGCCCAATCATGCAAAACTCGCCGGAAATCGATCCAATACCGATAAAAAAGCGGCGACCTTAATGTCGCCGGAAGGTTCCTATCGGAATCATGATGGATGAACCTTCGCCATGAGACGAAGGTTCGATGCCGCGCTTGGCTAGCGAAATTACCGTCGAGAAGCTGCTGGATCTCTTTCCGGGACTTCTCCTCGCCGATCTCGACTGCGGCGTGTTGGAGGAGCGTGACATTTAACGGCGGTAAATCGCGCGTTAAAACGCGCGTTTCGAGCTCAACTGAGAGTAAGCTTCTACGAAGAATGGCGCGTGAAGTGAGCGTGGCGACGAAAACGAGAACAAGTAGAAGAACGAAGAGAGGACGAACGGTGCGTTTCATAGGAAAAGTGTTCTTGTGTGAACAAATAGGTTTGGTTGAAGCTAAATGAGTGAACGAATCGAAGCAATTTGAAGTTTCTGATTCAGATCCATCTTTTTGTTCAGAAGATTTATGCATTGTGAGAGGTGAACTTTTTAATGTTAGGGATTTGATATGGAAAGTGGGAGATGCATTTGAATTGTTTCCATAATTGGGGAAGATTTGAATTGAACCCTAAATAGGAAAATTTGAGGGTTATGCAATGAAATAGCGTAGAAGAGTGCATAGGAAAAGGATGAAGAATTTGCTGTAACTGCAGAAACTGAACATTTAGTGTGTTAAGTGTGTGTGAGAAATTTTGGATGTGATTTGTTTTTTCTTTGTTTGGTATGATTTCCAAGGTATGAAACTGAAAACAAACACAAACCCTATTTGGAATCTACTATTGTAATTCTAGGGAATGATGATAAACTCTTGATTCTAGTGTGTGGGGGGTAATGCGACGTATTAGAAGAGTGTGTGAGTGGCTGTGAAAGCATGCTTCTTTTAAAAATGGTGAAGTATTTATAGTGGATACTTACTATTCATGCAGAAATTTTAAGCAGGGGAGTTGTTATTGTATAATTGTTTCAACCGTTGTAAGATATAATACCGGAGTATCAGAATTTATTAAAATTATAAATAAATTCTTAAATTTATTTTTTATTAATAAATTTATAAACTAAATTAGTTAACAAAAATTAAATTAATTTATTAAATTTAAAGATTTAAATTACTAATAAAAGACATTAAAAAATTTATAATAATATTTATATATATTTTTTTATGGTGAAAACACTCATATCTATTTTAAAATAAATATAGCAGAAATAAAGTCCATAACATATGTCTTTTTCTTTATTATGTATTCTTTATGTAACATTTTATATATCTTATTTGTTTTTTTTCTCAAATTATTTATTATTTTATAATATTAATATAATATTATTTAACTTTTTTATTAATATATTTTTATTTATTATATTTTAACTTATTAAAATTTTCAACTAACTGTAATTAATAAAAATATTTGAGTAAATAATTTTTTTTATTATTAAAATTAACAAAATAAATCATTTTTTAAAAAACTACACACAACTCTAATAAGATAATTAAACTGAGACGAAGAAAGTAATTAAATTTTTAGCATATTATGTCTAAGTTAAGACAATTCCCCACACTTGCCTCGAAATTTGGTTCGTTACAGGGTAATTATATATCCTATTTATGGTGCTATTTTTTCTTTTATTATTTTATTGTAAATAAAATCAATTTTTTATTTATATATCAATATCTTTTTTTTATGTTTTTATATCATCTCCTACTTTTTTCATACATATTAAAAAAAAAATAGTTGGTGAATTAAATATCTCTATTTTTTACGTTGATCTTCTAAAAAAATCATTTATATATTGAGAAATTCTAACTTGTTAAAAAAGAAATCTTGGCAAGTTGTGAAGTTAAAACTTTGGAATTATCAAAATTAAAAACTTACACTTAAGAGTTCTTTTTGTATTTATGTAATAATTCAACAAGGCGATGTGTCTCACTTTAATTTTTTGTATTATTAAAGTATAATATTGATTTGTTAGTTTGAACTATCGATATAAGATTTACTTCTTTCAACGAAAAAGAAGTGTGGAGAAATTTTTAATAGTATTTTAGTTATATGAAGCATCTTTCCTCCAAATATTCTAAATAAAAGTTAGAGCCAAATGAATTATGAGAGATATTTTAGTTTATTTCCCTCATAAAAATTAAATCAAACATAAATTTTTTAGAATATTATCTCCCGTACTCCCAATCTACTTCCCACAAAACACATCCTTAATGAGTAAAGTGATAAGAGGTATGAGATTCAATTTTCACCTGCAATATAGTTCTAACAATTATTAACAATACTAACATAACATTGACTATTTTAGAAAAAAAATCATATTCTAAAATAAGTTAGTAATATTAATAAGGGATATGTTTAAAAAATAATAAATTAATTTAATAAATTGCATATGAGTTTATATTTAGAGACAAAAAAATTCTTTAAAAGGGATTTTTAATTATCGACATATAGAATATAAGTTAAAATAATATTTTTATATATTTGATTTTATTTATTGTTATACAAAGACACCACATAAATTTTTACTTTTCAAATTTTTATCATGATTTTGTATTGTAAATTAAATAATTTAATTTATTTAATTAAATTATATATAAAAAGTTATTTGTGTATTTAAATTTATTTACTGTTATAACAAATCACAACATAATTTTTTATTTTTTATTATGATTTTGTATCGTAAATCAAATAAATTAACTCATTTAATTAAATTATAAAAAATTATTTTTTTATTGATGTGCTTAAACTTTAATATTTTAAAAAATATTATATCCCCATACTACCATACATTAATACCGTAATCGTTTCTATGCTATAACTATAATATTGGGTGGGTGGAATTGTTAGGTTGTGTGAAAAATGCATGGTTTTCTAGTGCAATGGTGTGTGGGCCCCACAATGTGGGGTTAGGGTATTATGGCGTGGGAGTTACCAAGTGGGAGATTATATGAATGATACTTTGCTTTGAAAGTGAATGATCATGGAGATTCAAGGTGGGTCCATGTACTTAGTTTATGGCTGAGTAGATTATAAATAAATCTTGAATCTAACCTTATCCTCCTACTTGTTGGCATATAGATCTATATTTGAGTGTGAATGGTTACATCATAATTGAACTTAGGCGAGAGTACCATGTAGCTTTATTTACATAAAAATGCTGGTATACTTAGGACTCAAAGAAAATATAAAATTGAGAGTTGTTTTTCAATGTTTTAAAATTTAAAAAGATAATTTTTTATGTAAATATCTTTTGTTATTTTTTTTATTTCTTTACGAATGTGTAAGAGTATTTATTAGTATGATCCTAGTTAATAAGTGTTTTGTGAAATATATGTTAAGGAATATAAATAAAAGTTGAGTTAAAAATATTATTTTAAAAATAATATTTCAATTTTACAAGAATAATACACTATCAAAATAATATTTCTATATTTAATTTATTAACATGTAACTTTAGGGTATTTATTAATATTCTTTTAATTTTAAATAAAAGATAAAGTGAATCAACAAAAATAAATATATTTAATATAAATTTTGAATTAAATATTTCAACTTTTATCCAAGAAAATATTTTATTTATGGAAAATTATAATTCTTAATATATATTTTTGCTAGAAAGAGAATATTGATATATGTCTATATATCGTACTTTTATGGATTTTTTTTCTATTAATTTTTTTGCAAGAAATAGCAATACTCTTGATTTATTTATAATCTGAGTAGCAAGAAATTTGTGCTATCACCGGGTGAAACGCAGTTGATATTTTACATGTATCTCATTAGAATTTTAACAAAATATTATACTTTATTTATTAATCAAAAATATTTATTCAATATTTTTTATATTTATCAAAAATAAAAAATTGTCAAGTTTTTTTTTAAATATTTATCAAAAATAAATATTTGTCCATTTACTATTGACGACATGTTTTTTGTTGTATAATAGTAAAAATTATTTCTCTATTATTTTACTATATTTTTCAATGATAAAGATATGTCTCGTGTTTGTTTTTAGTATTAGGCAATGATAATTATTTATTATTTATGAATTTTTATTATGTAATAATAAAAAATATTTATTTTATAACTTTTTATATTATTATTAGTAAATATTTATTTTATATTTTTATATATTAATGATAAATATTTAACGTATAATTTTTTTTTTATATTTATCATTATTAAATATGTGTTATATGTTTTTTGTAGTATTTAAAATTATAAGAAAAATAAATAAATAAAAGGCCAACAAACTTTATCATATCATTTTTTTATATTGATATAAATATTAGACCCATACGATCCTTTAATTTCTATGTTAATGACTCTACTAAAAGTTCAATGTTATACACGTCATTTATGTAATTTTGCATTGAAACTAAATATCTCTTTTGTGCAATTACACTATTATCTCATTAATGTATTCATTGGTTTCTTTACTTTAGTGGTTAATTATATATATAACAATTATATTTCTACGGCAGTTTTGTTTTTTTTGTATTTTATGTGCAATTTTTTTTGGGCTGTTTTGTAGTTTTTGTATGCGTAGTATTTTTTAGATTTAATTGCAGTTTTAGTCTCTTTATTTTTATTGATTTATAAAATTGTTTATTTATTTTAAAAATCATCAAGTTTGGTCAATCTCTTTGATTTTTTTAATTAAAAAAAGACGATATATGATTTTTTAAATAATGTGACATATAATGATTAAGTATCATAATCTCTTTTTAATTAAAAAAATTTATGTATGATGTTTTAAATAATTTAATATTTATTTTTATTAATTTTTAAATCTTTGCATCAATACATAGTCCCATACCTAGAATGCAATCTCTTACTGAGTTTAAAAAAAATTATTGAACAAAATCGCATAACTAAAATGCGTTTTCGTTAAGAGTTCAAATAACATAAAAATTTGATATTTTATTTTTATCGTGAGTCAATTTGGTGTAAAATTAAAAAAGGTATAATATACATATAAAAAATCTCCAAAATTATCTATTTTTAAAATAAAAACATCAATTCTATAAATTAACAATATTAAAGAGACCGAAACTAAAAAAAAATTATTTTTATATTTTGCACATATTTCCTAGAAATGGGTCTCATTCCAAGATAATACCCACTCGTGATGTTATCGATGCACGCTTTAGAAGCTAACTACTTCAATATTCTCTTTTATTTTGGTAAATTTCTTAGAGAGGAGGTTCCTCTTGGGGGGAGGTATCCGCAGGGATCCTCATGTGCATATGCAAATTGACATCCCTATTAACATGAACCTTTACAACACTTTTTAGTATAATAAAGATAAGAAAATTATATTGAAAATTGTGTATCTCATTTCTTAAAAAATGAAAACTTATTTTTTCAAGATTTGAAATCTTTAACATATGACTTTGTGACAAAAAATAAATAAAATAAAATAAAAGTGAAGTGAGGTGAGGTGGAGTGGGGGTGAGGAAACTCGGTCTAATAAAATCAAGTAAAACTATAGGGTAATAAACACAACAGTTATCTTTCTAAATTCGTTCATCAATTTCAAATTTTCCAAGGGACATTATTGAAAGCCAAAACCACATTCATAGAATTAGTTTCCACCTAAAGTTTTAGTGTATGGACAATTGTTATTAAACATTGAATTAAATTGATGAATGTGTTGAATTTCTGTTTATGGATAATATGCCATAAGTCAAATCATTCAATTATGTCTTACCATAAATTCGTATCCTAATTTCTTTAGTTATTTAATTATTGTTTCATTAAACAAATTAAGATGATAATTAGGATAGTTCACCTCTTATAACTATTATTTCAACGAAACTCTCCTAAATCTTAAAAATATGTCGTTAACCTATTTTTATATAAAAATATATTATGATTTGTATCTATAATTACCTTAAAAATCCATTAATTTATGTTAATTTGTAATAAAATTAGTATAAATTACTCAATAGAAAATGGTAAAAATTAATAGCATAAGTTCATTTGAGTAATTTATATTAAATTTTTACGCGTATATAAAAAGTTTCCCATATTTTTTTTATTTTAAATGACAAATGTTAGTATAATGATCAATTTTTTAAGGGAAGACCAATCTTTTTTATTGCTAGTCCGTATTAAATTTTGATCTTCGATGTACCCTATAAATTTTAATACCCTACCCTTGTTTACAGGCAACATTAATACATTGTTTCTTGTTTATTTTCCATCTTACCATATAAGAGAAGAAAAAGTTATCATATATCTTGCGGTCCAATATCTTAAAAATGTACATTTTTGTTAAAGGTTTTTTAGGCTTCTAAACAAAAATAATGCTATAGTATAAATTTCAATAAAATCCTTGACTTTTTTTAAAATTCAGTTTCATCTCATAATTTTAACATTAGTTAAATTGACGAAAATCATTTGGGTGTTGGATTTATAATTTTAATTTATAAATTTACAATTTAAACACCAAAAATTATAAACACAACAGAAGAGAAACGAGAAATTCGATTGAAAAACTACACAAATTTGAGAGTGATAGAGTTATAGATGTAATATATTAAACCAATTCTTTTAAGGAGAAAAAAATTGAACCAAAAAGATAATTAGTTTGATTGAGATTTTAAAAATCTTTCCACAAAATTCAAACCAAATTGATGAAGAACATGTTGATTTGGTTTAGTTTCATTGAGTTGATATTTTTAAAACTAATTTTTATATACTATTAAAACAAGTGTTAAATAAGTTGTTAGTTCCTAAAAAATTTCAAAATTTTATTTTTTAGTCTCTATAAAAAAGTTTTCAAATTTTTAGTTCCTAATTTTTTTTTTTAATTTTAATCTCTATTTTAAAAAATTTATATAAAAATTAATATTTTTAGTCCTAAAAAAAAATCTCTGTAAAATTAAAATAGGGATTAAAAATAAATAATTTATTTTTAGAGAATTTAAAAGATCATAATTTCGTATCAACTAAAAACATATTTAACCGTTAAAACAAGATTTAAATATGTTTTTTGTCTTTCTAAATATGTTTTATTTTGATTTTAGTCCCTATAATTTTTTTGTTTCATTTTTACTTTTACAAATTTTAACAATTTTTAAGAAAGTCATTTATGAATATTTTTTAGTAAAAAAATGGTGACATGACTAATTTTGGATGAAGTAATACATGATGATGGTGTAATTGCTGTTACTCGACAATATTTAAAATTAAAATTCATTTTATTAACTTATTTAAGTATTTAGTTAAATATTTAAAGCTAATTAATTAATTAACAAACCAAATAAATAATAAAAATTCAATAATTTTCATCTTTAACTCTAATTTTTTTAATAAACACTCAACAACCTTCGTGTTCAACCTTAATTTCTTCATAAACATTGGAAGATATAATATCTACTCAAGAGACAACTTTCCTCTCTCTAATTCATTAGGAGTCAAAAGTTTATTGGGATCCAGAACTTCTTTTTTCTGGTTCTTGTAACTCTTGCCTTGTGTCATTATTCTTATGTTCATTATAAGATGCTTTGGGAGCAATATTGATATGCAAAATCGCAAAACAAAATATAATTAATAGATAAAACAATGTTAATATGCTCATGCAATCAATCTCTTGATATACTCATGCAATGCTAAGAAAAATGAAATAACTGTGTAGTAAACTTGACTTCTAATGGTGGCAATAAGTGTGTAGAAAACTTGTTCTATTTGGTCTATAATTTTAGTATGTTATTTCTACTATTAAATTTGTTCTTTTAATATACAATCTTAGTAGTTTTATCTTCTATGAGAGTTACGATTCAACTTGCATGTCATGATTCAACTTGGATTATTGATTCAGGTGTCTCATATCATGTTACTCCTAGGCATGATTTCTTCTCATCTTACAGTGTTGGTGATTTTGGTACAGTAAAAATGGGAGATGAAAGAGTATGTAAAATTATCGGTATGGGAGATGTTTTAATTGAAATTGAGATTGGTTGCAAGTTTCAATTGAAGAATGTTAGACATGTTCATGATATTCGTCTCAATTTGATTTCGGTGAAATACTTGGATATTGAGGGTTAACACACTTACTTCTGTGGTGGTGGTATATGAGCAAAGTTCCACTTCTCTCTATAGGATGTCTATGAAGCTATACAAGGAAGAAGTGAATGCAATTTAAAACGCCTCTTCTGATTTTTGGTACATGCCCCTAGGTCACTTGTGAGAAATGACTCAATATACTTGAGAAGAAAATTTTCTTCTTGTAAAAAGTAGGTCTCTAAAAACTCGCGCTCATTGTTTTGCAAGAAAACAACATAGAGTTTCTTTTCATAATATTGATCATCATAGAAGGAAAAATACTCTTGATTTAGTTCATACTAATGTTTGTATGATAAATAGTAAATCTCTTGGTGGTGCATCATATTTTGTTACTTTTATTTACGACCACTTTAGAAAAGTGTGGGTATTTCCTTTGAAATCTAAAGACCACGAACTTGGAGTCTTTAAACATTTTCATGGAAATGTTGAAAGAGAAAAGAGAAAAATTGAAATGTGTTCGATCAGATAACAATGGTGAATACAAAGATTCATTTGAAGAGTATTGTAGAGAACATGGTACGGGACTTAAGAAATCAGTTCCAAAGACACCTCAACATAATGTTGTTGCAGAGAAAATGAATCGTACGATTAATGACATAATTAGATGTATGATCTCTCATGCAAAATTATCGAAATCCTTTTGAGGTGAAGCAATGAAAATTGCAGTGGATTTGATTAATCTTTTTCCTTATATTCCACTTAATGGTGATGTCCCAAATAAAGTGTGGATAGGGAAAAATGTCTCATACAATCATTTGCGAGTGTTTGATTGCATATATTTTGTTCATATTTCAAGAGATGAGAGATCCAAGCTTAATAGTAAATCCAAATAGTGTGTGCTCGTCGATTAGAGTGGTGAAGAATTTGGTTATAGATTGTGTGATCCGGTTGACAAAAAAATTATCAGAAGTAGAGATGTGATATTTTTTTATGACCAAACTTTTAAAGATTTTGATAAAGCCGAGAAGTAGAAACCATATTTTAGAAGTTACACTGACGTTGTGCCTAAGCCCCCGACAGAAGTTACCATGATGAACATGTTTAAACTGAGCCACTAGTTGAATTTGAGTTGAGAAGATCTATTAGAGAATGTCAACATTCTCAAAGATATCCTCCATATGAATATATGATGAGTACTGATAGTGGAGAGTCAAAGTACTTCCAAGAGGCTACTATAAATGTTGATAAAGAAATGTGGTTGAAGGCAATGCAAAAAAAAAAAAAAATTAATTCCTTGCATGAGAATCACACATTTGAGTTGGTGAAGTTGTCTAAGGGCATAAAAGCACTCAAGAAAAAATGGGCTCAAGCAAGCGCCTCGACTATGATACAAGAAATTTAATTTTTTCATGGAGAAACATTGGTATGATAAAACTACTTCTAACCATTGTGTATTTGTCAAGAAATTCTATGATGGTAATTATAATATTCTCTTGTTATATGTGAATGATATGTTGATTGTTGGTTATGACACTAAGAAGATTCGATCTCTAAAGAAAAAATTGAAAAAGTTTTTTGATATGAAAGACTTGAGTCATGCAAAGAAAGTTTTAGGCATGATAATTACTCGTGACATAAAGATTAATAAATTGTGGTTATCTCAACACAATTATATTGAGAAGGTGTTAGAGAGGTTTAACATTAGCAATTGCAAACTTGTTAGTACTCAACTTACTACTCATTTCAAATTGAATTATGATCAATATCCTACAAGTGAGAAAGACAAAGAAGAGATGAATAAAGTTTCTTATGCATCCGCAATTGGTAGTTTGATATATGATATGGTATGCACAAGGCCATATATTGCTCATGCAGTTAGAGTTGTCATTCGATTTCTCTCTAATCTTGGTAAAGATCATTGACAGGCAATGTAGTGAATTCTCGAATACCTCAGAGGCATTTCCAAAGTGTGTTTATGCTATGGAGAAGGTGAACGTGTGCTGGATGGCTATACAAATGCAGATATGACAAATGATCTTGATTTTAGAAAATTTACTTCTGGTTATACGATGACATTTACTGGGGAGCTGTGTCTTGGCAATCAAAGTTACAAAAATGTGTTGTTTTATCCACTATTGAAGTTGAGTACATTGCATCAACTGAAACTTCTAAAAAACTCTTGTGGATGAAGAAATTCCTACATCAGTTATGCCTCAAGCAAGACAAGTTTGTGTTATTTTGTGATAATCAGAGTACGATTCATCTCAACAAGAATCCGACTTTTCATGCAAAGTTGAAGCATATTGAGGTGTGCAGTATCATTGGATATGAGATGTATTGGAAATAAAGTCATTTTTAATTGAAAATGTTCATACTAATGATAATGGTTCAAATATGATGACAAAAGTCTTGTTTGTATCGAATATGATATGCTATAGAAAGAAGTCTGACATGGTTGAACAATACCGTTTTACTTGAGTCGTGATAGAAATATTTTTTGGGTGAGTTTAGTCCCTAAGTGGAATCCGCCAATTTTACTAGTAGTTTATTATTTTTAAAGAAAGAGAAAAAAGAATATAGAAATTTATTGGGCTTGGCCTATGTGAAGAAAAAAAAAGGATTTTGTAATCCCTAATAAAACAAAAAGGAAAGTGTTGTGTCTAGGAGAAGAAATAAGGAAAAAAAGTGATAGCCGCACAATATGAAAAGTGGAAGAAAAGAAAATCGACTTTCAATGGTGGTAATAGGTGTGTAGCAAATTTACTATATTTAGTCTATAATTTTAATATATTATTTCTACTATTGGATTTGTTCTTTTAATATACATTCTTAGTAGTTTTATATTATTTGATAGTTACTTTAGAATATCCACTTTAGTTAAAGATTGTTTGTTATATTTGTTTGATTTCCACCATTTAATGATTGCTATTGTTGATTGATATTCTCTAGTGTTACTAATAAGATTAATATATAATATATTAAAACAAACTACCAAAATAATATGCTGACATATCACATCCTTATATGTCATGTAACACTAATTTTGCCACATAATTCAATAGTATGATGTGTCACATCTAGAATTCATTCATTTTTTATTTCACATTATACCAATTCTTTGTCTATATCTCTATAATTAAAAAAAAACAACAATAAAAATATAACTCCCATTATAAATTTGATTTATAATGTGAATTACTTTTTTAATTCATTGCATATAAATACATCATAATATTTTAATTATATTTTATTAATTAAAATATAACAACCATAAATTACCAGAAAATATATAAAAATATAGTAATCACATAAAAAATTAATAATCAAACTTTTGCAGAAAGAAATTAATGAAGTTTAAATTAAAATAAAAAATATTAAAACACATACATTTAAACTAGCAAACTTTTGCAGGAAAAAAAAATCAACAAATAATTTTTTTTTTAAATAAAAATGTTAAATTATATATTAAGTATTTTCAAAATAATATACAATTTGTATTCATTTTTCTTTAATTAGTGCTCGGATACATATTATATTCCTTTAATACAAAGAAAATATTTGTCGATATAAATTGTTTATGAAAATAAAAATACTCATTTTAAAATATTAAAATTATAAATTTTATGAACCATAAATCAGAGCATAGTTTCAATTAACGACAAAAATAATCAAAATCAAGTAGTGATTCCTCATCATTCCCAACATTATTTCATGGTTTTGTCGTAAAAATAATACTTTGAGTTTATTCGTTATATACAATCTCCAAAAAAGATAAACAAAATATTTTTGAAAGAAATATGTGATATAACACCTCTAATTAATAATTAGTTATCGAAAGTTTAGGTGGAAATGAGACATGAAACATAAAATATAAGAAATAATAGTTCATTCAATTAATCAAAAAAATAAATAAATAATAGTACTCAAGATAAAACAAAAATAAAAATAATGATCATATAAAAATCAATGCTTACAAATATATATTTTATTTTATATTGGAATAAAGTATTCTATAATAATTGAATGTTTAAAACAAAACAAAATGTATATAAAGAATCACTCACATTTTTTTAATAATATTTTTAGAGTGAAAATCACTCATTTTATTTAAATCTTTTTAATTGTGTATATAAACACTACTTCATCTTTTTTTTTAATAATATTTTTTAAAGTGAAAATCGCTCATTATATTATAAACTTTTAATTGTTTCCATTTTATTTATTCTTTTGTTATACAACCACTATTCTTATAAAATAAGAAACTTATAAATTTGAAATATTTTTTTCGATTAAATTGATATATTTATACACCATAAATATCACTTTCAAACTTTTAAAAAAATTTACACTTAAGGAATCTTTTACACATTAAAGTTATATTCTAGTTAAATATAGTTAAAGTTTTTAGAATAAATTTTCCACGTTAAAAATTGTATTTGTTTCGTATTTAATTTTCTGTCAGTTATTATTGTTGTGAAATTATATTTTTTATTTGATCATTTATCTACATAAATAGATGGGAGACAAATATTTAACAAGATAATTATATCTGATTTTTTCCAACAAATTTCAATCTCAATGTTAAATTTGTTTGTGATATACGATTTCAATATAAAGATTAGGTTTTGTTTAGCGATTGGGTATCTATATGACTATATGAGTTTTAATATGTTATTCATATATGGTCTGTTTATAGAATATGTATAGATTCAAAAAGATGAAGATTCTACAGGTGTTGATTTGTATGATGATATATATCTCAGTTATTCTTTCTTCGGTGGGAATGAAGGTCATGGTTCAAATGAAGAAGTTGAATTTTCTCCAAAACATTCCAAACTCAAATACAAAGACAGTTTGGTAATGTACAATGGAAAAACAGACCCTCGAATGTCACCTCACTTCCGAATGCCACATCACCCTCGAATGCCACTTATACAAATATTTTCTACATCACCCAAAAAGCTGATGTAGACCTCTCCTCCTTTCTCCCCTCTTAATCATACTCTCAATACCTAATCTCCTTTAATCCCATTCTATTTTTCCTCTTTCTTCCACAATTTCTTTCATACCTCCAAAATCTATTTGATAATATTATTTTATAATAAATTTATATATTATAAAATTATTTTACAATTATTTATCTATTATATATATTTAAAACAGACCCCGAATGCCACCTCACTCCCGAATGCCACCTCACCCTCGAATGCCACCTATACAAATATTTCCCACATCAGCCAAAAAGCTGATGTGAACCTCTCCTCCTTTCTCCCCTCTCAATCATACTCTAAATACCTAATCTCCTTTAATCCTACTCTATTTTTCCTCTTTCTTCCACAATTTCTTTCATACCTCCAAAATCTATTTGATGATAAATTTATATATTATAAAATTATTTTACAATTATTTATAATTTATAAATTATTTTATAATTTGATAATAATTTATAATTTATATTATTATCAAATTATTTTATAATAAATTTATAAATTATTTTATAATATTATTAGTCATTTACCAATGGTAATAATTTATATTATTAATCATTAAATTCAATAAAAAAACCGACTAATCACTCCTTAATATCGACTTAAATGCTCTTTATCTAATAATATTTTTTATAATAAATTTATAAATTATAAAATTATTTTACAATTATTTATAATATATTTATAATTTATAAATTATTTTACAATTTGATAATAATATATAATTTATATTATTATCAAATTATTTTATAAGTTATTTTATAAATTACTTTATAATATTATTAGTCATTTACCAATAGTAATAATTTATATTATTAATCATTAAATTCAATAAAAAAACCGACTAATCACTTCTAAATATCGACATAAATGCTCTTTATTTAATCCTCTTTTTATGGACAATTATATTATTCCACTTATGGTGAGTAATGATTTTATACGTTAAAAATTCAATTACTTATTAATGTCAATCCATTTATAATTTCTTCCCGTCAATCTATTTTTTTAGTAATATTTTATAAACTAAAAATATATTTTCTATTTGATAGAAAATACATTTATTAAAAATAATCATAAAATACGAATATATGAAAAATTATTAAAAAAGTTACTTCCAATCATTAAAATATATAAATTTATTTAAAATTATAATATATATATTAAAAAAATATAATTAACAAAAATTTACTATATATGTATTTTGAAAAAATATGTTAACACTAAATTTTTATCAATTAAATTATATATTTATAA
>JBBPBS010000249.1:4726323-4767360 GCA_037974835.1 Cicer judaicum
ATTCTATTTGATAGAAAATACACAAATTTATTAAAAATAATCATAAAATACGAATATATGAAAAATTATTGAAAAAGTTACTTCCAATTATTAAAAACTAATATCTATTATATATGTTTTTTTTTACAAACTATTGATAAAATATATTCAATAATTTTTTTACAACAACTTCTCATGCTCACAATTAAAATATCATACTAATAAAACAAATAAATTTAGACTACGCTACAATATAATTCAATATTAATATTTTTTTTAAAATAAAAAATATTAAATAGTCAATCATATTTTTAAATTTTTACATCTTATTTTTGGGTTTATATTTTATATTTTATTTTATCAAATAAATACAAGTACCATTATATGTTAAATATAAATTACAATCACAGTACAATGAGTCAAACAATTATCCTATATAATAAGTTATCATATGAATTTTATAAAATATTTAAAAAATTAAATTAGATGATTGTGATAAACATAATTTTCTATCATTTTAATTTTCCTAATCATATTCAATTATTACAAATTAATAAAAGAATATTATAAGATAATTATATTTATAATACATAATATATTACTTACAAAACATATAAAATTAATTAATATCCGCGCAGCGCGCGAGCCATAATCTAGTTTATAGTAATTTAAGAAAAGAAATAAATTAATATATTTTAAAAAATAATTCTTTAAAAAATAGTTTTATAAAATTAATCTCAAAAAGGAAATTATCTGTTCAAATTCAAACAAAACACATATAATAAAGGAAATTATCTGTCGTTTATGCTTATTAGAATTTTCAAATTTCCACCCTTGATCGATAGTTCAATTATTTGTAGATAAAAGGTACCTCTTTTCAACAAAAACGACCAAAGGTAATGGTAACCGCAAATAAGACATATACCCATAACGTGACACGTTGAAATCTAGTTTCGTAGATTCCAAATTTCAACCGAACCAAAAAAACTCATTTTTCTTTACTTCATTCTTATACAACTCAACTCGTCTCCGTACATATATATATCTAATATCCAATAAAATAAATCATTATATTTTTTAAAAATTATGAAGGGTAGCTTATATATAATCACATAGTTTATTATGAATATGACAATTTTCCTGTGATATCTAAGATAGATATCATCTGATCCAAATCTTTCTGTATATTCATGTTCAACTTTTTTATTTTGCATATTCACCGTATAATATATATTAATATTAAACCCTTCATCAAAAATTGTTCCTTCACACATCATAGCTCTAATCCAAAATCATTTCTTGTGTTTTCTTGAGTCACCATGGAAGATAAAATAGTAAGACCAAGTGAACAACAACCCATAAGATGTCAAGGTGTGTGTGTGCTCCATGATTCATAAAACCATAATTTTTTTATTTTTTTTATGTTACTAAGAATATTATTTGCAAAATGTTTAGCGGCGGTTTGTCGCAAAGCAGGTGAGGCACTGATTATTGAAGAGATATTTGTAGCACCACCAATGCCACGTGAAGCTCGGATTCGAATTTTATGTACCTCTCTCTGTTACAGTGATATCACTTTCTGGAAGATGCAGGTTTTTTTTATTTTTATTTTATTTTTGTTGATTTAATTATTGTTTTTAAACATTTTGAAAAAGTTTTGAATTAATATTTTTAATATGCTTTTTATTTATTTGTGTTTTGAGTAAAGGAGCCTCCTGCAATTTTTCCAAGAATTCTGGGTCATGAGGCAATTGGGTGAGTGACTCTATTCATTTTTTTATTCATTTATTTATTGTTTTATTTATTGAAAATATTATGTAGTAGAATTTCATCATTTATGCAAGTCCTAGTTTGGACTTCGTTCAATCAAGATTTTAAACTATTATTTGCCACCTTATATTTCTTCTAAATGTAACACATTTAATTAATTTAGCACTATAGTAGTTGATGATGCATTTCAAGTATAAACTAATTTTGATGTGATGCAGGGTAGTGGAGAGTGTTGGAGAGGAAGTAACTGAGGTTACAAAAGGAGACATTGTTGTCCCAATCTTCTTGCCTGATTGTGAAGACTGTATAGATTGCAAATCAAAAAAGAGCAATCTTTGTTCAAAGTTTCCTTTCAATATTTCACCTACGATGCTTAGACATGATTCTTCAAGATTCACTGATCTAAATGGAGAGATTATAAACCATTTCTTGTGTATCTCTAGTTTTAGTGAGTACACTGTTGTTGACATTGCAAATCTACTCAAGATTGATTCATCAATTCCTCCCAATAGGGCATGCCTCCTTAGTTGTGGTGTATCAACAGGTATGCAAACATTTTGCAACTACAACTAATTGTTTTTTTTTTTTTTTCCCATTATATGAGATCGGTTATATGAATCAATCGACGTGCTATATAATTTTCATTAGTAGGATTTCAGTACTTTTATGTAGTGGAACTAACACCACTGCACGTTAACCTTAAAGCTACAACATGTAGCTTATTTTTAGTTTCAAACATTAGCTAAGTTTATATTTGAATGAGCAATGAGTTTCTTGAAGCTTCAAAATATAGTTTTGTCAAAATCGCAGTGACTCAATATAATTCTGTCAGTTTCACTGAGAATCCAAAAATACACTTATTTATTTTAAAATTTTGATCTACAATATATGGTTGTGAAAAATTCAAGGTTGATAATTGATTTTAGTTCACAACTCTACATTCATCTAATTCTTCAATATTTTGATATAACATCTTTAGGGGTAGGTGCTGCTTGGAGAACAGCAAATGTGGAGCCAGGGTCTACAGTAGCTATTTTTGGACTAGGATGCATTGGATTAGCAGTATGGATTCTTTATAGTTCATGTTTTTCTTTTGTACTTTGTAGTTTTTTGTATACAACAATGCTCATTGCAATTGAATGGTTTAATTTCCTAGGTTGCTGAGGGAGCTAGACTTTGTGGAGCAACTAGGATTATTGGTGTAGATATCAACCCACAAAAATTTGACATTGGTAATGCAATATTTGTTTGATACATCATCACATCAAGCATAAAGTCAAATAATAATGTTTTAATAGTATAATTTAGAAGTTATTATTATTATTATTATGTCTAATATATGTATTTGATTTCATGGTTTTGTTTTTCCCTTTAACTCAGGAAAGAAGTTTGGTCTCACGGATTTTGTCCATGCTGGAGAATGTGAAAACAAATCTGTTAGCCAGGTCTACCCTCTTTTAAGGATCCAATCTTTATTTTAGTTTTAATTTTAATGTCTAATGTCACTACTAAAAAAACTTAAATTATTGAGGAAAGTTTAGAGAGGTACAACGAGATATCCTTTTCTAAATTTGTTACTAAATTTAGTGATGAGTGAATTAGAGAAGAGTTAATTCTTTTGTGGTTTATTTTATTTTTGAGTAGTGTGTCTTGAAATTTTCTTGTTGTGTGGTTATGGAGCAGGTTATTATGGAGATGACTGGTGGGGGAGCAGATTATTGTTTTGAATGTGTTGGTATGGCATCATTGGTGCATGAAGCATATGCTTCATGTAGAAAGGTCTATTTCTATCTCAAAGTGTGCCTAATTTTGATATGAAATAGGTGCACTTGATAAAAAATAAAGTGATCTATATTTGAAATTTGATTTTGATTTTTTTTTAGAAAAACAAATTTGAACATTTAAATCATAATCGTCTAATTTTATTCAGATAACTGATATCATGTAACACTGCAATCACAAGGATTGTAGGTGCACAATCCAAATCCTTTTCATTTTAATTACTAACTAATTTTGAAATTTCATATTCTTCATTTAGTGCATTTTCAATGATATTTGTTTAATACTTGTTGTAAGCATGGATTGTAAAATTGGTGTTTTGGGTTTAGGGTTGGGGAAAAACAATTGTGATGGGAGTGGACAAGCCAGGATCTAACTTGAGCTTTTGTAGTAATGATGTTCTTTTTCATGGCAAGACTCTCATGGGATCCGTATTTGGAGGACTCAAACCTAAGTCTGATGTACCCATTCTTCTTAAACGTTACATAGACAAGGTACTATGCATTAATATTTTTATTTAGTTTATGTTCTCTGCCCCTCTTTTGATTACATATTGTTAAATTAGTAGTAACAAGTTTTTACAGCTTCATTTTTGATAAATTTTCTCCAATTATTAACAGGAACTGAATTTGGATGAATTTGTCACACATGAGGTGGAGTTTAAAGACATCAACAAAGCTTTTGATTTATTGATTAAAGGACAGAGTCTTCGATGTGTGATTTGGATGCACAAATGAGTTGTTTTTAGTTTATGTCAATGTAATAATCGTTTTATTTAGCACCTAAATTATGTCATTATGTAAAATATTGAATAAAGTACTGTCACTTACGTAAATTTGATCTCAAGAAAAGTTCTAAAACTCAAATAGTGCTAATATGTACTACCTAGATAAATTAAACTGCAAGATTGATTTCATATTTGATGGAAACATGTTAGATTTGTATTTGGTAAACCAAATGTATCACCATGCGCAAATATTGAATAAAGTACCGGCACCGATGACGACGTCGACGGCGAGGGAGTTTCGGGAGGAGGTTTTGGTTGTGTAGTTGATAGTGTAAGGTGAGGTATGTGTGGTTGGGAGGTCGAGGGAGGTGACTAGGCCGGAAACGAGTGTGGCTCCGGCGGATTGAGCGCGGGATCGGAGAAAAGAGTCGAGGATCTCGCGGCGGTGCATGGCGATGAACTCGTTGGGTTTAAGGGTTTTACCGAAGTCGACGGCGATGTTTGAAGGTGAGAAGATGCGCATTTCAGTGACGTGGCGGTCGATGAGGTGGTGAGGAATGTCGAACTCTTCCAGCATGCAGAGAGGGATTGAGCCGCCGCATGGCTTCGGTGTCGACGGCGGGTTTCGCTCAAATAGAAAGGTTTCCACGCCGCCGCTTGCTAAGGCTTCCGCGGCGGAGGATCCGGCGATTACTGCTGCTCGGAGTTTGCGGCCGGCGATGGATGGACGATTGGTGTTGGAAGCCGAAATAGTAAGCAACCGAGAGTGTCGTTTGGGTTTTGAAGTTGGAACGGAGATTGAAGGGAAACAGGTTTGATGAATTTTCGTTGCCATGGAGATTGATGAAGAACAAGTTTTGGGGATATTAGGGTTTTGAATCAATAATTGTGATTTAGGCTTTTGAGAAAGCAATACTATAGTACTATTCTACATTGTCTTTAATAAAGTTATAATGCATTGTTTGAATCAATTTTAGAGGACAAAGACAAATCATGTCAGCACCAAAAGCCATTTTTATAACAATAAACACAGTTTCTGTGCTGTACAATATATAATATATAATATAGAAATGGTTTCCAAAGGAAAGGAAACCAAGCACTAGCACTTTTATTTCTTTTATGCTACAATCAAGGTTTTACGTTATGACTGTATTCTGTAGCTTAATATGTTTTGAAAGTTAAGTTTATGAATGAATCTTGTACAAGTTAAATGCTAGGTTTTGGTGTTGACTAATTCATGGATGGTGAAAGGACGACAAATATCTGGTATAGGTTGGTTAGACCATGCTGCTTCAGCTAGGATAGAGTTCACTGCATGTGTTGGATTGAACAAGTCCCACCAAACATGACTTGAAGCTTGATTGCAGGCCATGTCTGTGGAGATATACCCTACCATTGCACCATTCACACCAAGTCCACAACATGCACTCTTTGTGTCTTCAAAACCTGTATATCAAAACAACACTTCATAAAATTTCTTCACATGAGAATTTGTTAGTTTCATACTATACAGTAGATTGCATGATTGAAATTTGAAGTCAGATTTGCCTAAGTCTAAAACAGACCCCCGAATGTCACCTCACTCCCGAATGCCACCTCACCCTCGAATGCCACCTATACAAATATTGATGAAACTTGGTAATGTTGATGAAGCTTGTGATTTTTATTATAGGTATGCAAAATGTAGATGTTTTGCCATTAGGAAAGGTGATGTTAGTCACAATGTTTGAAAAATAATTGTCATGAGGCAGTTTGTATTTAGAACAAGCATTGAGAGACTACAGGAACAATTAACTTGTAGCTGAATTTAAATCTAAGTTTTCAGACCCTGTCTTGATTAGTTTGCAAAACATTATGAATTAAGTACAATGGATAATACCAATGTGAGTACATGTTGTTATTGAAGTAGTTGTAGTGGGTGGTAACTTTATTAGGCATGTTGTAGAGTGATAACTAATGTCTTGAAAATTAACTCCTTGTATTTGAGTTTGGTTAGATAATCAATCAAACTGTCTTTGTATTTGAGTTTGGAATGCTTTGGAGAAAATTCAACTTCTTCATTTGGTCATGCTGCTATTGTTTTAACAGTTTGTTTTCTTTGATAATTAGCATATTTGAATTACTGAACTTAGTGGTAACATTCATAATTTTGATTATTCAGTTTTGAATGGTAATTTGTATTGAAACGGTATGGTACTTGATATGGTCCCTTTGTTGATATAATTTGGTTCAACTTTGGATGTCTTTTACTTATTGGAATGATTTCTTTTTTATTGGAATAGTATATGTGGTGAAATATTGAAAGAGACTTTTTATGTAGGACAGTGAATCAGTGATGCTCAAAAATTTCAAAATTGGTATGCACTAGATATTTATATTTGATATATATTGTGTTTAATTAATTCACATAGATATTAGGATGTTTTGAAAATGATATTTATGTGTTTTGCTCTTATTCTCTGTTAATGTTTTTATCTACTATTTGTTATTAAGGTTTGTATGATTTTGTAGAGATTATTTATTGAAGAAATCACAAGTCATGAAATGAAATTAAAATGTTCATCGCATCTAATATCCAACTTTTATCTAGTTGAACCAAAATGCCTTTAAAGACAGCGATCTGGATCATAATTCTCAATCACTTAACTAATTAAATTGATTATTTGTAACGGTTGTGAGTGTTGTAATGCTAATCGTTTGATGCCAGGAATGACTACGGAGTTCGGGTGGCTGAATGGATGACATAGTGTGTGTTTAGAAGTGTTTTTCATAAAATAAATGTAAGTTATATTTAGTGGACTTTTTTAGAAGTGACATTATTTTGGTATTTTTGTATGAAGTTGGACAAATTTGGGTTATTTCATACAAAATTGATTTGCTTTGGACAAAACTTGTTTTTTATTTAAGTTTGAAATCTATTTATACATCGTTGAAATCAACATGATTTTTATTTCAATGACATTAAAACGTAAATATCCATTAACACACGCTATTACAAAATAATGATATATGAAATATATATATATATATATATATATATATATATGAAATGTTCTTTTTACATACATATTGTGATCTCGTTTTGTGGATGACTTGTACTCTTTATTTCAAACGATTTAGCTATATTGTCTTAAAATATAATTATAAATTTTTTAGTCATATGCACCATTATAAATTTAAAAAATATGGTAAAAAAATAGCATATAACAAACCCCAAATAAAGCAATTTTTGGTTCCATGTACCCATAGTACCTATCACTCTAAAAATTAACAAAAAATAACTTCAAGAGTTCTATCAACATCACCTAAAGTTGCCATGTACCCTAAAGTACATATTACAATTGGTAGTTTGGTGTCATGTACCTAAACTACTTTTTCCCAATTAAGCAACTTGTTCTCTTCACACTCGAAGTTTCTTTTGTCTAAACTCTCATTCTCTATGTAATCATAAACAAGTATCAATTTCCCTTCTTTTCCTTTACTCCAACGTCTAAAACTAACCCTAGTTACTATGTTTCAACATTAATCAATCTAGTTAGCAATGAACCACATTTTGCAATTGAAGCCATTTAACATTTAACATTCAACACTAAACAATCTTGTATGAAATGAACCACATTTTGCATACACACTCTTTCTATCAACAAACAAATTTTAATAGTCTCTCAAAAAACAGAACCATCATTGTATCAATATAGAGAAACAAAATCATCTTAGATAAATAAAATATAATGCAATAAAATTCATAACAATGATTTCAATACACATAAAAAAGACTACACTTCAAGTCTTCGATACAAACCAATATTACCCTTAACATTTCCAAATTTTTACATACTAGAACTAGCATCGGGGTTCTCATAAAAAATAGTATTCCATATTAATCACTTTTGATAATAATTTAAAATTGAGATCAATTAAAAGTCAAGTCACACATTGCAGGAAGACTTTCACTAGAATCACAATACTATAATATATTCTGTTTAGTTGAATTAATAACAAGATTCATTATGTATGTGAACTTTCAAAATCACCGTGCAAATATGAGGCTGCACCAAAATATAGTTTTAGTTTGAACTTTCAATGACAATTTGATGCATAAACACTAAATATTTAAATATTACCATTAGATTGAAATTGACGGCCTCAATTAAATTTTTGTTAAAAATAATCAAGTGATTGGGGTTTACTAGATACAGAGACATTCACCTTTATGTTAAGGAAGTTATTAAATTATTATTCTCTCCAACTTATTATTCAAAGTTTGTACAAATAATAAATAGTTCTTAAAGTATATAAAATTTGTCACCTATTGTAAAGATGTTATAGACCAACTCAAAAAAGGATGGCATATAGTACTAACCGGATACATTTTCATATAGTTGGAATCTAAAATTTAAAAAAAGAAATTTATTTTTAACTGACAATTTGTTATTTTTATATACTTTAAAAAGAATTCTAAAGTTACATTTGAAAAACTGTTGTAATTGTTCGGGTTTGTGAGTGAACAACAACAAAACCCCTATGCACCTCTTAGACTTGGTCATATCACATGGCTGAAGTGGTTTAGGCTGCAACAAAGAGGAATACCTTTGAGTATTCAAGTGGTAAAAGATTTACATTCTTTTATCTCAAGCAGAGGACTGTTTAGTTCAATTTGTTAGTCGAAAATGTAACCCAACTAACTACTCATGACTTAGCTCATACTGCAAAATGGATTAGAATTGTTGTTGGATGGGGAATGCCCATATGCCTTGGACCATCCATCTTTCGTCTCTCTTCACTGTGCGAAAGTACATCGCGTATATAAGACAACGAGAAATTCAGAAAGAAAAAAAAACACAATGGTAAATCGTATGGATGTAAATCACAGTTTGCACCTAAATGAATCTGTTGAATGAGAATAAAATATTGAGAGATATGTTAAATAATCCGTGTATTTCAACTACACAACGGAAGTTCTTTATATAGACTATGAGTGATAATTACACACAATGACTGGAATACTTATAGACTTTCTATTAATTTACGTACTAATGATTTATTTTCAACACTCCTCTTTAAGCTAAAGCATATAAATCAAATGCACCAAGCTTGTTGCATATATAACTAATTTTAGGACCTTGCAATTACTTTGTAAAAACATCTGTCAATTGATCATTAGAATTGACAAAGTTAGGGATGATGTCACCCGATTTGATATTTTCTCTAACAAAATGGCAGCCTATCTTAATATGTTTGGTCCTCTAATGAAAAACAGGGTTTTAGGCAATGTGCAATGCAACTTGATTATCACATATTAGTGTTATTGGATTGGCCTCTTCAAATTGAAGTTTTTTTAGTAACTGTTTCAACCAAATGAGCTCACATGTTACTAGTGCCATGACCCTGTATTCTGCCTCAACGTTGGATCTTGCAACAACAATTTTGTTTCTTGCTCTTCTAAGATATTAAATTTTCTTCGACAAGTACACAATACTCAAGAGTGGATCGTTTATCAATCGGTGCGCTTGCCCAATTGACATATGAATAACCAATTATCTGAGTAACCAAATATTTGAGTATGTCATCTATCTTCATAAATAAAACATTTTTCGGGTGCACTTTTGATGTATTTAAGAATATGGATTACAACATCCATATGTTCTTGGCAAGAATAATTTAAGAATTGAATTACCACACTAACAACGAAGAAAATGTCAGGACGAGTGACTCTAAGATAGTTTAATTTATCAACCAATCTCCTATATCTTCTTGAATCTGGTAGAGGCTCCCCCTGATTAGGTAGGAGTTTGACATTTGGATTCGTAAGAGTATCAACTGACTTGACATTTAATAGACCCATTTCTTCAAGAATGTCCATAACATATTTTCTTTGTGAAATTACAAGTCCATCCTAGGATTAGGCTACCTTAATACCCCAAAAATAGCGGAGTCTATCGATGTCTTTAATCTGAAACTGATTTGAAAGATGTTGTTTCAACTGGAGGATTGCTTGTTGCTCACTACTAGTTATGACAATATCATCCACATAAACAATAAGATAGATGCACCGTTGGAGTGAGTGACAAAAATATAGAGTGATCAGCTTCACTACCAATCATACCAAACTCTAGTACTTGAAATGACAATGACAATGTCAATCACAAGAAAATGGGGTTTGACTACGAATTATATCAAACACAACAAAAACATGGAGTTCTTGGTTACTGAAATCAAAAGAAAATTTCCCTACGTAATCTATGCTTAGTGAGTAAGAAATAAATAGAGATAACGAAAAGAGGATCACACAATAATATATCATGGTTCACCCAAGTGGGTTACCTCCAATCCTCACAATTTTGTGAGCTTTTTCACTAAAATGCTCAAACAAGAATGTTCTTACTTTTCACACCAACTTTCGAGATCAATCTCGATCAATTACAATATTTCACCTCTCGACCTTGAAATGATTTCTAACAGTTACATTTCAGTCTAAAAATGATTTTTACAAGTCACCTTTTAATTAGAAAAGTATTTTTACGATATGCTCAAACAATCTTTAGCATTATAGTCTTGAGTTTCAAATGAAATAATAAAGATAATTAATGGATCAGAATACACTCAACACTTGTTTGAGTTTTAATTCTCATCAAAAAGACTCACCAAATAGATCCTTAAATCTAGTGAAACATAACTTGAGCTTTTGCTTAATTGAAGAGCATAAATTTCTCAAGAATGATTGTTTAAGTGATTGATTGCTTGCACTTTAAACTCTTGCTATTTCCTTGACCTTGAGGTTTCTTTTATAGGCTTGATGAAGGCTTATGACAGCTCATGTAGTCGTTTGGAATCCAATAGTTCATTTTTAATTTTAATAGACATGTTTAGTAATATAATGATGATGTTCTTGCTTTATAACCAGAACGATTTTCGTTTCTGTTTTGAGTAAGTGCTGGACTGAGAACTTTGGACAACTGTTGGATGTCATGCTTTTCTTTTTTCTTTATACGCAGGCTGCTCAAAGATGTCATAACAATGTCTTGTCATTTATGTCTTGGTTGTACTTGTTACTTCAGCCATTAAACTGGAGATTGGTCTTGATGCTTTACTTTGTCTTCGTTATTCTTTTTGGATTAAATCTGTCAAGAATGATCTTGTGTACTCAAGTCTGGTACTTTCGTAAAGCCAAAACAATCTTGTTTAAGGAAAGCTTTGTTCTTTCACAAAAATGTTGACTTGAATAGACTGAAAATTGTTAAAAACCAAAACGATCTTCGTTTTTCCAAACTTGTGTTTTTAATGACCAAAATGATCTTTTTTCTTTAAAAATGATCTTGTGTTGTTATATTTAATATATATCTTCAATTAATACACTCAAAAACACATCGTTAAATAACAACACACTTTTAGAATCATAGTTAGAAGATTAATTAACTTTGTTTGATTATCATCAAAACATTAATTTGGGATATTTCCTCAACAGTACTATCGAGTTGAATATGTCAAACCAAACTGTAGGAGACTATTTAAGACCATAAAGAGACATGTGTAGCCGACAAACTATGGTGGTAGACTCCCGATGAGCAACAAACTCTGGTAGTTGCTTCATATAAACTTCATCCTCAAGATCACCGTACAAAAATGCATTTTTAATGTCAAGTTGATGGAGAGACCAATGTCGAATTGTTGCAATAGAGAAAAATAGTATAACAGATTCCATTTTGGCAACAAGTGAGAAGGTATTATTGTAATCCAACCTAAAAATCTGAGTATATCTCTTTGCTACTAAGTGAGTCTTAAATCGATCAATCTTACGATTAGGGTCAACCGATCAATCTTACGATTAGGGTCAACCTTCACCATATAGAGCAAACGACAACCTACAAAAGATTTCTCATGAGGTAAAGGACTCAGTTGAAGTAACAATGTCGATTTACAAGGAAGGGGGGTTTGAATTGTAAATGTATCTTTTAAAAATTCCTGCTAAAAGCTTAAGAAAATAACTCAAGATTGATCTTGGTTATGAAAACAGAAAAACGGAGAACGTTCTTGATTTTATTATAAAACAGAGAACGTTCCTTGATTAGCTTAAAACAGAAAATCAGTTTGTGTTTTATCTTAGTTAATCAATTAAATTTAACAAACAAAGAGATAGGATAGAGAATACCATACAAAGAATTATCCTGGTTCACCCAACTTGGGTTACGTCCAATCCTCACAATGTGAGATTTTCCACTAAGTGTTTAAAACAAAGAAACTTCTTGATTTTACAACACTTAGTCTAGATCAACCTGAATCTATTTTAATCTCTATTACTTTCCACCCAGAACGCAACAACAACACATATCTAACTTTGATAGGATTCAATACAATCTAAACAACTATAAAGAAACTCTTATAGTTTGAGTTTTTACAATAAGATTGTTTTTGACAGAATCTGAGATTTCTCAACTCTTGTTTGAGAATTGATTCTTTACAAAGGATTCACTGATAATTAAGAAATCTTATATGAGACTTTAGAACTGCTTCTTCTTTGCAAAATTTCATAACTTCAAGTATGTGTATGTGATTGATTTGTAGGATTTTACAACACTTGAATTTCTCTCTTTATTACTGGATATTAGCCTTCTATTTATAGGCTTTAGAAGCATTTAATGAAGTTCGTAAAGAGCTGTTGGTAGTGCTCTGTATTTTTTTACTGAAATCAATATTTCAGAATAAAAATAATCTAGTCTTGAATTGATTTAAAACTGCTTTGACTTTTCTATTACATCTTTAAATCAATTTTGTCTTCTAGTTAAAAAGCCTTTGAAGTTTCTCCTTTAATCTTGAATGGTACAGTTTCGATCTTGAGTTTTGAATGTAGCCAAAAGAGTTTGGAGAAGAATTATAAGTCATTGCAGAAGAGAACAGGCTAGAAGAGAACAGGCTACTACTAGAGTTAAGTAGAAAACGAAGATTGATTATCAATTTGGATTTGTCATTTTGATCTTTCTAGAGATTTGATGATCAATCTGGAGTTCCTATTTTGATCATTATGGATGTCCTTTGCAATGTCTTATCATATATCAAGGTTGATCAAACTATCTTGACAATTTGATTTTAGAGTTACAAATTGTTCTATTTTTGACTGTTTTTTGAGTCCTTTTATTTTAGTGATCAAATAACCTTTATGAACTGAGATGAATCCTACTTGTTCCTTTCCATGTACTAATTCTATTTGAATAAATTTTCGAGGCAGACTCTTTGTTAAAGAGGTAGAAAAAGATTGGTCAATATGTTGTGATGAACATTTTTAAAACTGGAGGTCATTCTCTGTTTTAATGTTCTTGTTGTTGTCTTCTCTGCTTTGCTTGATTCTGTTCTTAATTAAATTCACTCAAAAGCACAAGTTAAATTAACATAACATTTTAGAATCATAATTAACTATCTTAATTAACCTTTGTTTATTTTCATCAAAACTTTAAATATAGAGTTTGTCTCAACACCAGTTCCCAAGTACCACAACTTTATAGAGCACACATCTCATCAAACATTGCTTGCCTCCACTCAGGGTGGGATAATGCTTCACCAGAAGATTTAGGAATATAAATAGAAGACAAAGAATACAAACAAGTGTAATGCAAAGGAGAAAAATGATGATAACACAAATCAATATAATGAGGAGATGAATTACGTGTTGTGTGAATATCCTTAGGAAGAGCAATGGGAAGGTCATGCTTAAGTGGCAAGGCCGGATCCAATGGTGGTGTCAGAAGGAGAGTTTGTAATGGAAATAGGAACATGCACAATGAAGGGTGGACATTGACAATGATATGTTTGTAGTGGTCGTGGAGGTTGGGTTGCAGAGTCGATAGATTTGATAGAAATAAGAGTGGCCAGAATAAGGATAACTACTTGATGAGGTTTCGAATTAATGTCTTGATGGGGCTTAATAACTATATGTGTCGGTTCAAATTATGGTACATACTCAAAAAATTAGTATCAACTGATGTAACATATCAATGCAGTGTAGGAGAATAACAACGATAACTCTTTTAGGACCAATAATATCAAAGAAAGACACACTTGAGTGATAGAACTGAAAATTTGTCCAAACCAAGAGATAAATATAGAATAAAAAACGTGAACCCAAAGACACGAGTGAATGTGCAAGCACGAGAAGAGGGGTTGAATTGTGTTTGACAAAGTTATTAATGTTTGTCTGATTTGATGAAGTCTGGTTGGTTTTTGTGCATTACTTGGAGTAGAAATAATTGAATTCAGAGGCAGCAAATAACAAAGGCATAAATAATTTGACACATAGCTTTATCCTGGTTCACCATTAACTTGGCTAAATTCATTCCCCTCTTTCAGAAGGCTTTAATCCTCTAATTCTAATACCTTGAATTATAAAATACCTGACCCTCCAAGTTAGTCTTTCCAAGCAGCCTGACAACCCTAAACTTTTGAGGAACTAACCATCTTGACCCTACAAGCCAGTCTTCTCCTAACAAAACTAGATTGAAGAAGGAAATAACCACATTGACCCATCAAACCATGTCTTCTCCTGACAACCACATATTGAAGAAGTAACTAAACCACTATCGGGTTGGATACATAAGATTGGAACTTAAGTAGTGCTTCTAACAAAGCTGATAATAATAATAATAACTCTAATACTCTAAGAAAATAACACTCAGAAAGTATTTGTAATCTGAACAAGTGTCTCTCTCTTTGAACTCTAAGATGAATTGAGAACTTTGAGATGAGTTCTTCTACTCTTTTCTGCTTTTCGATGCTTTTCTTCATCTTCAGCCTTGAGTGTCTATTTATAGTGAAAATTTGGGCTTTAGTCCTTATTTAATTCTGAATTGTATCTTGTTCAAATTGAGTTTGTAAATTCTTCAAATTGATTCTATTTCTATTTTGTTTAGATTGAGTTTGTAAACTCTTTAGATTAATTCTGTTTTATTTTTGTTCAGATAGTGTTTGTAAATTTTTCAAGTTGATTATGTTCATATTTTGTTAGAGATAAATCTTGATCAAATCTTCTTCAAATCTTGACTGTATCTTATTTTCAACTTGGTCAAAGATTATAAATATGAATCAAATTTTATTTTAGATTTTCATTAATTATAAATTTGAATAAATTCTTATTTTAGATTTTCTTAAATTATAAATTAGGGATATTGCCATCAAGGACGGAAGACAACATACGATTGATAAGGTAGCATGGCGTTAAGAATGTATCCCCCAAAAACGAAATGGAACATTACCATGGAGAAGTAATGTTCGGGGGTTTAAATGAGATACCTATTTTTGTGTTCGACTACCCCCTTCTATTGGGGTGTGTGAGAACATGACATTTGGTGAAGAATATCATTGGAAGCCATAAAATTTTGAAATTGATGGGACAAATATTTTCGAGCATTATCACTTCTTAAAGTACGAATAGAAACACCAAACCGAGTTTTAAATTCTTGATAAAATTGTTCAAAAATGAAAAATAGTTTATATCTAATTTTCATTAAAAATAACCACGTACAACGAGAGTAATCATCAATAAAAGTAACAAATTACTTAGACTCTAAAGTAGACATGGTACGAGAAGGACCCCAAACGTCAAAATGAACTAAAGTAAAGGGGGACGAAACCCTTTAATTGACTAGATCAAGAAAATGATTACAAATGTGTTTCCTTAACTTACACGGCGTACAATGTAAAATGGATAACTTAGAGAAACTAGGAACCAATTTTTGAAGTTTTGTAAGACTTTGGTGTTCTAGCTGAGTCTGGATAGTATAAGGGGAATATGTGGTAGAGTACGTCTTGGATGATAGAGAAATGTAATAGAAGCCTTGAGACTCAAATCCAATGCCAATCATCCGTCCTCAACTTCGTTCCTGCGGGGCAACATTATTATTAGTGAAAGTAATAATACATTTATAGGACCAAGTTAATCGACTAAACAAAAGTAAATTAAAAGGACATCCAGTAACATAGAGAATATATGCAACTAAAATGGAAAGGATAATTTGGATAATGCCAACCCCTTAATACCAGGTTTGAGAGCCATTGACATAAGTTATAGTAGATAAAAAATCAGAGAGACAAAAAGATAGACCTTTATTACCAGTGACATAATTAGATGCATCAAAATCAAGAACCCATAGACCGAGAGAAGATGAGTAAGAGAGGTAAATAGATGAATTAACAGTGTGTGCAACTAAAGTAGTAGAACTAGAGTTCAGATGACCTTGAACCCACTGGATAAAATCTTCATAACTTGTCGGGGAGCCCTGTGGAGATGGTGTAGTCTGAATAGTGGTAAAAGAATCAAGTTTAGTTGCATTTATCGATGGCGGAGGCTTACCATGCAACTTCTAATAGCAATCAATAGTGTGTCTAAGCCGATTACAATGCTCACATTTGGGACAAGGCTTAGAGTTGGATGGTCCTTCCGTCACGAGAATGACTCTGATTATGTCCCAAAGATGCAATGGCAGAGAGATGATATGTGATGTAGTTAGTAAATATGCTTTTTGTTTCAGACATAGTCGGTAAAGAGTGTCAGAAAATGCGTCTGAATTGGAGAAAGAAGGGTTGTTTGAACTAGAACACGTATATCAGTGACTCATAATTGAAAACTTTGGGCATATATGGAATTAGAAGGCTGAGGCAAGTACATCGAAAGAAGTCACATCGTAAATGAATGCCAAATATGTCATCACGCGTGGTGGCAAGGGTGGCGCATGGATCTGACGCGCTTGGAGATAGGCGACGTGTGGGAGGTTTGTTGACGACGGGCATTAAGGGGTGTGCCGATATGGGGTATTGGAGAAAGTGGCGACAGTGATGCAGTGGCAGGTGAGTGTGGTAGCTGGAAAAAAAAAGAGAGAACAACGTAACACATACAAGAAAGGGGAAACCGTGTTTGAAAACAGGGTTTGAAAACAGGGTTTGCGGAATAAAAATTTCTCACCGGAGACAATGGGTCCACCGGATACTTGAAGATTTGGATTGTTTCTCAATAGGCTTTGGAAATCATGTTGAATGAGTAGAAGATATCGAGAGACATGTTGAATTACCCATGTATTTCAACTATACAACGAAAGTTCTTTATAGAAACTCTAAGTGATAATTACACATAACGACTAAAATACTTACAAATTTTCTATTTATTTATATTCTAATGTTTTATTTTCAACAAAATCCACATCCCAACCCATATTATATGCAAACAATCATATAGAAAATCCTCATTTGCACCAAACTTTACAGAATTAATACGAGGGAGTAGTTAGACTAGTGACATGGTAATGGTATGTAGTATGAATCACTTTAAATTGACACATGTTCATCATTATGCCAGCAATGGCGGAGTTTAGCTAAAAAATTTGGGGTGACCGACATAAAATTATAATATGTATAAAACAAATATGCAAATAATATTCTATAGTAAAAAATTAAGTTGTAACAAACATTGTTGTTTCAGAAGTTTAAAATTTTTTTTGAAAAATAACAATGCCACCGAAAAATATTATTGGGTTGAGTCGCGGACTAGGTCGCTCTGTTTAAGATGTTGTTTAAGATGTTTCGAGGCACTGCCCAAATTGTGCAAGGCAGACCATTAACCACAAAGTCCCCAGGATAAAACAGCTCAGATACTCTATGTCGGAGTTCTACTGCACAGTTGAAAACCGTTCTAGAATTACACCCTCAGTATGGCAGTCGAATGACTGCCACTCGTAATATGACATTAAGGCCACTCGTAAGAAATAGAAGAAAAAGTAAGAAGGGGAAGAAAAGAGAAAAGCCTTAGATACGAAGAGCTTTTGGTGTGCTTTTCCAACTGTGGAGAACCCTCTATTTATAGAGGAAATCCGCAACTAGATCTGAGAAAATCAGAGGATCCATCATAGCGTGATCCATGATCTGACCACAGAATGTGCGCTCATAAATAGGACTTGCCAAAAACGTGTGTTTTGACTCTGACTCTTGACTGGGCAATAACCAGACACGTAAGTAAGACCAATATTAGGGTTTTGACCGTGCAAAAAACAAAAGCACAAGTTTAGGAAGGAAGACTGGATCAGATTAATGATGTTGACTCGATGGAGGGCAGTTACATAATTAAAGTATCAAATTGAGACAAAAAAACAAGTATTTAATTAATTAAAATAAATAATTGATTTTCATATGCTAAAAATTAATACACCACATAGCCAAGCCAAACAAGTCGGACGGGTGGCGGTGGCGGCGGCGGCGGCAGAGTGTACGCGCGCATGTGGGTGGTCCGTTTGCTTGTGTTCTCCCTCCTTCACAAAATTGGGGTGCCCCTTGGAGCCCTCCCCATGTCCATTACCTCCACCTTGTATATCCTACTAATGAGTGTTTTCCCCCTTATGTGGGACTTCTCATTTTTTTCAATTCACAACAACACTAGCTCTGATAAATGTCATCATTATTTCCATTAAATTTTCATCATTTCCAACTTTCCCCCACTTGAATTTAAAAAATAGGTTCTTGAATAGTGTCAAACGCTTCTGTAAGATTATGCATAAACAAATGTGTCTCTTGACTTGAACCTTTGCGTAGCAAGTAAGATTCAAATTCAGCAAGAGTGACTCGTAGTCTTGAACTCTATCTCTGACATCAAACCCACACACAACCTTTTTATTAGGTGTATTCTCAAAAGCACGTGCATTTAGGGCCATGCATGTGTATCCCAGTATAGTGAACACTCTAGGAATTCTGCCTCAAAATTCTATAGGAAGCAGCCCCCACTTCCACATTCACATAGGTGATTCTGTCACGAGTACTCCTGTAGCTAGGTACTCTCACTCCACATAGAGTATAGATCTCATTAAGAGTTTATATTATCTCATCCTTTCATCGCTTCAGGACTCATGCTTCCCTCGTATATAAAGTAGCATGTTCACCTCATATCACTATGACTTGTTATTACCCATTGAACCTAATTCTTGAGATCTCCAGTAATTTAGGTCAGGTTACCATCATAAGTGACTCATTAATCTATAGGCAATAGTCTCATCCTTTTGGATGTATTTAGGACTTTCTCTCTAGCTAATCCTTTCGTCAAAGGATCTACTAAATTTCCATCAGTGCATACATGATCCACTATAACAGCTCCTTTAGAAAGTAATTCTCTAACCGTGTTGTGCTTACGAAGAATTTGTCTTCTTTTACTGTTGTAATAACGATTCTCAATTTTTGCAATAGACGCAATACTATCGCAGTAGATCAACACAGTTGGCAATGATTTTTACCACAAAGGGATCTCTGCTAGCAAACATCTCAACCAGCTTACTTCTTCACTAGCAGTAGCTAGTGCTATCATTTCAGATTCCATAGTGGACTGAGCCAATATTGTCAGTTTCTTCGATTTCCATGACACAGCACCACCGGCTATATTGAAAACATAGCCATTGGTTGCTTTGGAGTCATTTGATAAGGTGTTCCAATCAGCATCGTTGTATCCTTCAAAGACGGTAGGAAGCCTTTGATAGTGTAATCCGAGACTCATGGTCCTTTTAAGGTATCTCATGACTCTTTCGATAGCGTCCCAATGCTCCATACTAGGTCTGCTAGTAAACCTGCACAACAATTCCACGACTTAGGCTATGTCAGGTCTAGTGCAATCAGTGGCATACTTGAGGCTGCCAATGATGCTTGCATATTCAGTTTTTCCAACACCTTCACCAGAGTTCTTGAAAAGTTTCACACTTGGATCATATGGTGTGCAAGCAGGTTTATAGTCAAAGTAATTATATTTCTTTAGGATCTTTTCAACGTAGTGATATTGATCCAAAGAAATACCCTTTTCTGACCTAGTAATCTTGATTCCAAGGATTACACTTGCTTCTCTGAGGTCTTTCATATCAAAGTTGTTACTCAACAATGATTTCACTTTATTTACAGCATGAATGTTTGATCCAAATATGAGTAAGTCGTCTACATAGAGACATATGATAGTGCAAATGCTATTTTTATATTTGTAATAAATGCATTTGTCACTTTCATTCACTTTAAACTCATTCAACATGATTAAGTTATCAAAATTTTCATGCCATTGATTAGGAGCTTGTTTAAGACTATACAATGATTTATCTAACTTACAAAACTTATTTTCTTGTCCATGAATTACAAAACCTTCACGTTGTTCCATATAAATTTCTTCTTCCAAGTCACCATTTAAAAATGTTGTTTTAACATCCATCTGGTGTATCACTAGGTTATGAATAGCCGCGAGTGATATAAGCATCCTAATGGATGTTAGTCTAGTGACTGGTGAAAAAGTGTTGAACAAATCTATATTTTCCCTTTGTTCAAAACCTTTGGCTACAAGACGTGCCTTGTATTTATCAATAGATCCATCGGGTTTTAGTTTCTTTTTCAAAATCCATTCACAACCTATTGGTTTGCAATCAAGAGGCAAGTCTACTAAATGTCAGGTCTTGCTCGACTCTAGAAAATCCATTTCATCATTTATAGCTTCTTGCCATAGATTTGCATCCAATGATGACAGAGCTTCTTTAAGATTTGCAGGATCCTCTTTTAAATTATAGGCCATATATTTTGGTCCATAATATTTAGCAACTCTTACTCTCTTACTCCTTCGAGTTTCTGTTTCGTCTTGTTTTTTGCTTTCAGTGTTTCTTATCACAGGAACTTGACTAGGTTCGCTACCCCCACTATTTCTCAATTTGAAAGGGAATTTATTTTCATAGAAGTCAACATCATTTGACTATACGATCACTTTTGCATTTCGGTCATAAAACCTATACGCTTTACTGCTTACAACATATCCTATGAATACACATTCATAGGCTCTACTTTCAAGTCTAATTCGCTTGGGATTGGGGATTCTGACATACGCCAGACAACCCCATGTTCAAAGATAAGACAAGTTGGGCTGTCTTTTCTTCATTATCTCATAAGGAGATGTTTTGCTTTGAGATTTTAAAACTCTATTCAAAACATTGCAAATAGTCAAAATACTTTCCCCCCACCAGTGAGATGCAGCACCAGAGTTAAGCATAATAGCAACAACTAGTTCAGTAAGAATTCTATTCTTTCTTTCAGCTTTACCATTCATTTCAGGTGAATACGATGCGGTAGTTTCTATAGGATATATGCCTCCTTGACATTGATTTTGATATAATTTCCAAACATACAATGTATGCATTATCTGATTAATCTAATAGTTTGAGTTGAGATACATTTCAATAAAGGTTGATCACATCATAAAACTTGAAGATTATGCAAAAGAATCAAACACTACACTAGGACAAATCTTGGATCTCAAGCAATCAAGCAAAGATGGATCATATCATACAAGGCTTGAAGATTGTGTAAATTTGTCTAATGGTCATAGTCTATTAGGTAGATTCATCATTATGATTTCACACATCTAATATTTGCCAATTAAAACTGAAATCATAAAATAAGTGCATAAATCAATCAATTAGTAAATCAATTGATAAATCGATTGGGTAATCGATTTTCTGCTTTATAGAACAAAGGTCTCACTGAGTAAATCGATTGCCTAAATGTTATTAATCAGACATGTGTTCTGTGACTAAAGAAATCGATTGGTCAATCAATTGGTTAATCAATTTTCTGATTTACAGAACAAAGCTTTCACGACGTATCGATTACTAAAATGTTTTTCATCAAACTTGAGTTCTGTGATTAACGAAATCGATTGGTAAATCGATTACTATAATGTTTTTCATCAGACTTAGGTTTTGTGATTAAAGACATCAATTGGAAAATTGATTGTTATAATTTTCTTAAGTAACAAATTTTTTACTAATCAATTAGGTAATCGATTGCATAAACCAATTAGTTCATCATTTATCAGAAACACATTGCATAATCGATTGGCACATCGATTTTAAGTAAATACCTGAGTTACTGGGACATGTCAAATCGATTGGCAAATCGATTGGCGTAAATGTCTGAGTTACAAGGAGAATTTAGCCAATTGTCAAATCGATTATGTAATCAAAATGAATCGACTGAGTAATCGATTGATTGATCTAACATGTTGAACAAAACAATGACAATCGATTAGTCAATCGACTCTGATATAAAATGAGTATCAGTTTCTGATATATGCATTAAAAGAATCGATAAGCAAATCGATTAGTACATCTATTTTCAAGATTCAAGAAAAACAAGAAACGCGAAAATCGATTGGACAATCGATTAAGCTGATAATACACCTTAATAAAATCGATTGAGAAATCGATTTTTCCAAAGTTTTTCTGAAACTATATAAGTTGAATCAATCACAATTTTCGATTTAACATTTTCATAATATACAGAACAATACAATAAAAAACTGAGAGTATTTCATTGGCTATATACTTAGAGAAAAATTGTTCTATGACACAAATATCATTGGCAATATTAGTGTGAGAAATCAATTGTGATTGAATCAAGTGGTCTTAGTTCTTTGTGAAAGAACAAATTTTTGTAAAAGAAAGTGTTGTTGAAATCCAGTATTGTGAAACTGGTGATCATCTTTTAGGGTGTGTGGAATCATCTAAAAGAGATCTCAATCTGATCTTGCTAGAGCTTGGCGAGTAGTTCTTAAGGATAGATTGGTTGTAGTTTGATGTTGAGTTAGATGTATAAGCATTGAAGTGCTGGAAAGTCTGTAAACATACTCAAATCATTTTTATTGAAGGCTGAAATCATTAAGTGATTTCATGACTGGATGTAGACTATCGAATCGATAGTCGAACAGTATAAAAATCTCTAATGTAAAAGCCAAAAACATAATAACTTCTGGTTTGAGTGCTGATGAGTTTTTCAGGGTATCAAATTGCAAAACTGCCAAAGAAATGTGGGATACACTCCAAGAAACTCATGAAGGCACAACTGATGTCAAGAGGGCCATAACCAACACTCTAATGCATGAATATGAACTCTTCAATATGAAGAAAGATGAGTCAATCAATGACTTGCAGACAATGTTCACATATGTCATTAACAATCTAAATGCTCTAGGCAAAGTAATTGATAATGAGCAACAAATAAACAAAGTGATGAGATGCTTGACCCTCTGAGAATGGCAACCTAAGGTCACTGCAATAGCTGAATCAAAAGATCTTGGAAGCATGACCATTGCCACTCTCTTTGGAAAACTCAGAGAACATGAAATGAAGCTGCAACGATTGAATGAGGCTGAGCAAACTGATTGTAAAAGAAAAGGACTTTCTATGAAAGCTCAAGCTCATAAAGTAAAATCTAAATCAGAAACATGTAGTGATGATTCCGAGAGTGAAACTGATGAAGAACCTGAAATCGGAATGCTGGTCAGAAAGTTCAAGAAGTTTTTGAAAAAGAAAGGAAACTAATCAAGAAAATCATCCAAATCAAGGACAAAAAGCTTCAGCAAGAATGAGTCAAATGATAGCAAAGTGATAACCTACTATGAATGTGGAAAAACAGGCCACATTAAATCTGAATGCTTGCAACTACAAAATAGAAACAAGTTTGTGAAAGCTAAAGGCAAGGACAAACCATCTTCAATAACTAAAAGAGCCTACATAGCTTGGAATGACAATGATGAAGAATCTGCATCTTCAGAAGAAGAAGAAGCAAACTTGTGTCTAATGGCCAACACTGACTCAGATTTAGATAGTGAGGTAAGTACTACTTCTAATCCCTCTTATGAAGAGTTGCAGATGCTTTCAATGAATTGCATGATTAACATATTAAGGTAGTCAAACAATTAATTAGCACTAAGAAAATATTAGAAAAACAGTGCATGGTGTATGAAAAAATTAAAAAAGATCATAAATTGCTTGAAGACATGAATGCATGTTTGAAAAAGGAAGCACATGATAAACACAATAGTTTTATTGAACTTGAAAGAAAGGTTGAATCACTAAAATTTGATTTAGCAAAATTTACTAGTGGCAGAAACAACCTTAATGTTCTTTTTGGCAATGAAAAGAATCATAATGAAAAATTTGGAATTAGTTATGGATCAAATAGGAATGCTCAAAATAATCACAATGAAAAATTTGGAATTGGTTATAGACCAAATGGGAATGCTCAAAATAATCCTAATAAAAAATTTGGAATTGGCTATAAACCGAATAGAAATGCTAAAAAGACTCATAAATTTGTTAGATCAAAGCAAATGCATGATGGTTTCATTAAACCAACTCAAAGTACATCCTCTGCTTTTTCATGCCATTTTTGTTGTAAAAAGGGACATATTTCTTTTAATTGTAAACTGAGAAAGCTTGCTAACAAGGAATGGAAACAAGTTTGGAGAATAAAGAAACCTATGATTGAAACTAACCCCCAAGACCCAATCTAAATTGGGTACCTAAAACAAAAGTATGAATTCTTTTTTGCAGATATGCTTGACATCCAAAACACACTCATGGTACCTAGACAGTGGATGTTCCAAGCATATGACAGAAGACAAATCAAAAAATTTGTCTTTGAATTTAAAAGATAGAGGATATGTAAAGTATGGTGACAACAACAAAGGTAAAATACTTGGTGCTGGAGACATAGGGATTGAATCAACAACTGTAATAAGGATGTTCTCTATGTAAAAGGTTTGAAACACAACTTGTTTAGCATTAGTCAACTTTGCGATAAAGGATACCAGGTATATTTTACATCACATAATTTTACACTTGAGCACAAGGAAAATGATAGGATGAAATTGGTAGGTGAAAGGGTAAATGATATATACATGATTGATCTTGATTCTTTGCCTGCAAATAATGTGTGCTGTTTGTTATCTAAATCTGATGAAAATTGGTAGCTCACATACATATTAATCATCTTAACAAACTTGTTAGCAAACAACTAGTGCTAGGTCTTCCAAACAGAAAATTTACTAAGGATAAATTATGTGATTCTTGTGAGAAAAGTAAATTGGTCAAGTCCTCTTTCCCACCAATAGACTTAGTAAAAACTAATAGGGTTCTACAATTAATTCGGATCTATTTGGTCCCTCACAAGTAAAAAGTTTTGGAGGAAATTTTTATGGCTATGTTTTAGTTGATGATTACTCTAGATATACATGGACTTATTTTTTGTCTCACAAAAGTGATGCCTTCTCGATTTTCAAAAAATTTGGAAATCAAGTTAAAAATGAGAAGAATCAGAAAATAATTTCCATTAAGAGTGATCATGGTGGAGAATTTCAAAATGAATCTTTTAATAATTACTGTGAACAAAATGGAATTCACCACATTTACTCAGCCCCAAGAACTCCACAACAGAATGGAGTTGTAGAAAGAAAGAATAGATCTCTAGAAGAACTTTTTCAGCGTACTCTCGTTGGTGCACACTCTAGACTTGTCGATCGTTATTCTATTGCTAGAACAATGCTTAATGACTCTAATCTTCCAAAATATTTTTGGGCTGATGCAATAAACACAACAACTCATGTGATAAATAGAGTTCTTATTAGGCCTATGCTTAGAAAAACACCATATGAAATATACAAAGATAGAAAACCAAACATTGCCTATTTTAGAGTCTTTGGATGTAAGTGTTTTGTACTAAATAATGGAAAAGAACATCTAGGGAAATTTGACTCTAAGGAAGATGAGAGAATTTTTCTAGGATATTCACAATTTAGTAAGACCTATAGGATCTACAATAAAAGAACTAAAACTATAGAGGAATCTGTTCATGTAAAATTTGATGAAATGTTTACCAAAAACTTGAACAGCACCCCTCTTATAGTTGGTGATTCTTTTGATGAAGTTGTAGAAACAGATCTAAAAGAACCAAATAAAACAGTACCTCCAACTAACATTATTAATATAGAACCTATAAAGGTAGATGACTTACCTAAGGAGTGGAAATTTAACAAAAACCATCCTATTGACAATATCATAGGAGAAATTTCTAAAGGTGTTGCGACACCCATGAGTCAAGCTTGTCATTTAGATAAAGATGAGAAGGGAAAATCTGTAGATATGACAATGTTTAGAGGCATGATATGATCTTTATTATATCTTACAACTAGTAGACCTGACATTATGTTTAGTGTCTGCATGTGTCCAAGATATCAAGCCAATCCTAAGGAATCCCATCTAAGTGCAGTCAAAAGAATTTTTAGATATCTAATAGGAACCAAAAATCTAGGATTATGGTATCTTGAGGGATCAACCTACACTCTTGTTGGCTATTCTGATTCTGATTTTGCTGGTAGCAAATTAGACAGAAAAAGTACATCTAGTACTTGCCATCTATTAGGGAATTCACTTGTAGCTTGACATAGCAAGAAACAAAATAGTGTTGCGCTTTCAACAGCTGAGGCTGAATATGTAGCTGCTGGAAGTTGTTGTGCACAAATAGTATGGATGAAACAACACCTTTCTGACTTTGGTGTTGATCATGGAACTGTGTCAATAATGTGTGACAACACTAGTGCTATAAACATCACAAAAAATCCTGTCATGCACTCAAGAACAAAACATATAGAGATTAAACATCATTTCATTAGGGGTCAATATCAAAATGGTAATATCATGCTTGAATATATTAATACTTCTGATCAATTAGTTGATATATTTACCAAAGATCTACCCAAAGAAAGTTTCTTCTATATTAGAATGAAACTGAGTATAATAGATCAAAATGAAATATGATCTCTATGAAAAATCAATTGAGACATCGATGTTTCCTCTAAACTTACTAGCTTGCAATAGATAAATCGATGTATACATTGATTGTCTTGTGTCAAAATCTCAAATCAGCATTACAAAATCGAATTCATAATCGATTTCTGCTACACATTGTCTCATTTGTCAAAATATAAAATACGATAGTCGATTTGGAAGTCGATTTTGTGATCTGTGTTAGCAAAAATGCTGAAGTATACACCAATCCAATCGATTGGTGAATCGATTGAAGATTTGGAAAATTGTTTTAAAGAATCGATTGCATAATCGATTATTTTTCCCAGAAATACAAAAATTTGAGAAATTTTCCAAACTCAAACCCGAGCATCGATTGGGTAATCGATTTTGTCAAAATTATTAAAACTACAAGCCAAGTAAGTCGCTTTGGAAATCGATGCTGTTATGAGATGTTTTTCCTGAACTGATATAAATCGATTTGGACATCGATTTATACATTGAATATGTACTTAAGAAAATCGATTTGGCAATCGATTTGAAATATGATTGTTGCAAAAAATACTAGCCGTTGGAGGCAACTATAACTAAAACCCTTCATTTCCCTCCAATAAAGTAACAAAATCGATTTGGCAATCGATGTGTCCTGTGCAAATGCTTAATAACATCGATTTAGAAATCGATTTTGAACAGTACTACTTAAAATCCTAAATCAATTTCCCAACTCATTTTTCCTCAACATGCTCAAAACTTCTCAAACTTCTCTGTATTTTCTCTGTGCGTTTTACACTTCTCAAACCCAATTTCTCTGATTCCTTGAAACTTCTAAAACTTCCTAAATCTATCAAATGGCTAGAGTGAAGCAAACCAGTGAGAAATCACCATCTTTTTCTTCAACATCTAGTGGAAGAACTCCATCTCATCCACCTCCTTCCCCTCCCACAAAACGAGTCTCAATACCCACACATAAGATCATGGCTAAGGATAAAGGCAAAGCAATAGCCACTCATCAAGGAAAGACCAAGAAGAGGAAGGTTCCTCAGACTGAAAAACTGATGGGTGATGCAATGAAGGAATCAACCCAAAAGAAGAAGAAAACCTCTTCTTCCCCTCGGCCCAAGAAACCTCAACCTTCCAAAGGTAAACCTACTAAGGACTTTGCTCTTTCCCCTTCATTTCTAAAAAGGAAAATCCAAGAGGCAAGAACTCTGGATTTTGTCTATTTTGATTCAAACGGATTTACTTTCCAAAACCATATAAGATTTCATGGACTGGTAGATTTCCTTTCCTGCACTTTGGAAATCTATCCAAGGCTGATTAGAACATTCTACTCAAACTTCAAACTCACAGACACTGGTTTCGAGTCTGAAGTTAAAGGGAAGAGAATCTCTATGACGTTTAGAGAGTTCTCAAAGCTTTCAAGACTGCCATTCTTTAGAGAATCAGTTGATGGAAGAATAGATCCTGACTCTACTGATGATGCTTGGGAAACATCAGTAGACATACACACAACTATTTAAGACCTGATGGTTGAAGGATTTGTGGAAACGATATCTCTTCCAATCGGCCAAATGAAGGTCCAGCATCGAATGCTGATGTATGTGCTAACCAGGATGTTAGTACCTAGATTAGGGAACCATGATGTGGTCCAGAAGCTGGACATTATTCTGCTTTGGGGCCTATACAAGGAACTCAAGATGAGCTGGGCATAGATTGTGCTAATGAATATGTTGGAGACATCACAAGGAAAGTTGATGCTCCCCTACCCTCAACTTATCACAAAGATTCCGAGACACTTCAAGATATCATGTGTCAATGAAGAATCAATAAAAACAACTATAATTTTTGGAGAGTCAATTGTCAACCAGATGCAATTGAAAAGGATCAATGGCATTTGGACAAGAGCTCATTCAAATGTTGAACAACCTGAGCCAGTTGAAACCCAATATGAGGTTTTAGCTAAGTTGTTGGAATTTATGAAGTCCTGGGCTGCTCACAATGCTAGAGTGGAAGCTGCACTTAGGAAACTCCAAGCAACTCTCAATTTTGTTGTTCAGGATGTAGATGCCATCCAAGACCATTTAGGTCTCAAGATGTCATTTGAAGATATAGCTAACATAGGCACACATAATGTTGTTGACGCACAAACAACTGAAGAACAAAACCCCATTCTTTGGAGAATCAGTTGATGGAAGAACAGATCCTGACTCTAGTGATGATGCTTGGGAAACATCAGTAGACAGACACACAACTATTTAAGACCTGATGGTTGAAGGATTTGTGGAAAAGATATATCTTCCAATCGGCCAAATGAAGGTCCAGCATCGAATGTTGATGTATGTGCTAACCAGGATGTTAGTACCTAGATCAGGGAACCAGGTGTAGAAATCTCCCAATAACACTTTCTTATCTTCAGCAGTAGTGTATGTTTTAAACATAGCACGATCATAACAGACATGGCAAGAGGCACCAATATCTATCCACCACTCATATGATCCACCTACAAGGTTTATCTCGGTTATCATAACAATGAATTGCTCTTCTGTCAAATTAGCCTGATCTGCAGGGCCTAACTTGTTCCTGCACTTGCGTGTCATATGACCCTCTTTCCCACAGTTGAAACAGAGAAAGGGGAGAGGGCCATTTCTAGGAGGTGGGTGTTGTCTGGCACTTGGGACCTTCGGAGGGTTCCCATTCTTGTTGTTGTTCTTGGGAAGAGCGATTTTGATTATTTAGTTGTTTGTCGTTTGGCTTTAGAACTACTCCGATGAATTTCTTTTTCTTGTTGTTTTCCAGAAGAAGAACTTCATCTTTCTGGTCTTATTTACGAGATTCCTCCTCAATTCTAAGGCGAGTTATCAAGCTTTGTAGAGAAAATTCTTGTTTTATGCCTGAGAGGATTTTTAAAATTTTTCCAAGTAGTGGGCAGTTTGTCAATAATAACAACAATCTGAAACTGTTCCTTTAGGGACATACCTTCAGAGATAATCTCATGAGCAATTTTCTGGATTTCATGAGATTGAACTTCCACTGATTTGTCATATGTCATATGATATTTGAGGTAGCGGCTAACAACATACTTTTTAGCTCCAGCTTCCACAATATCATATTTCTTCTTTAGAGCATCCCAAACATGTTTAGCAGTATTGTTGTCAGAACTGTAGTAATCATATAGATCATCAGCAAGTCCATTAAGAATATAATTCTTACATAAATAATCATTATGTTCCTATTGGATTAATTCAACAGCTATTTTATCCAGTTTTGATTTTTCAACAACTATTTCTGGAACAATAGGGATGTCATCCTTTAGAACGTTGACAATTTTTTTCGTGGTTAGAAAAAATAACATCTTTTGTTGCCATCGTTTGAAGTGATTGCACTCATACTAAAACGGTTTGTTGAAGTCATAAATAGAAGAACTTGTCCCAGTAATTTCGTCGGTAGACATGGCAGTTTGAAAATCGTCTTAAAATTGTTGTTTCAGAAGTTTAAAAAACTTTTTAAAAAATAACAATGCCACCAAAAAATATTACTGAGTTGAGTTGCGGACTAGGTCGCTCTCTTTAAGATGTTACGAAGCACTGCCCAAATTGTGCAAGGCAGACTATTAACCACGAAGTCCCCAGGATAAAACAGCTCAGATACTATGTATCAGAGTTCTACTGCACAGTAGAAAATCGTTCTAGAATTACACCCTCAATATGGCAGTCGAATGACTGCCACTCGTAATATGGCACTAAGACCACTCGTAAGAAATAGAAGAAAAAGTAAGAAGGAGAGAAGAGAGAAAAGCCTTAGATACGAAGAGCTTTTGGTGTGCTTTTCCAACTAATGAGAATCCTCTAATTAACTTGAACCGAACCGAACCAGACCAAGCCGGAACAGACGGACAAACGGCGGCGGCGCGCGTGTGGTGGTCCATTTGTCTGCGTTCTCCCTCCTTCACAAAATTGAGGTCCCCCTTAGAGCCCTCCCCAAGTCCATTACCTCCACCTTATATATCCTACTAGTGAGTGTTTTCCCTCTTATGTGGGACTTCTCATTTTTTCCAATTCACAACAACGCTAGCTCTCATAAATGACATCGTTATTTCCATTAAATTTTCATCATTTCCAACAAACATAAAGTGAAGTATCAAATAATTTAACTACATGACTTAAGAATACCTTAAAGTAATGCTCTACGCTATTTAATTAACTTGAAATCATCAATAATAAACTCAAAACTGATACTTGCAACTAAATTTAAAGAGTTACATTCTGAAACATGCGGCAATTATTTATGTTTATTTATTCTAAATCAACAAAATTAGCAATTTAGGAAACAAAATCAGCAAACAGATGGCCATCATTCTAAATCTGTCACATATCTTGTTCAATAAATAGAACAACAACAATTTAAATCAATCAATTTAGCAACAAAAATCAGCAATAACAATTTAGCAATCATTTTAAATAGACAACCAACAATTTAGCAAATCATTTTAAAATCAACAATTTAATAATTTAGCCATCATTCTAAATAAGTGGCCAACAATTTAGTAAATCATTTCAAAATCAACAATTTAACAATTTAGTCATCATTCTAAACAGACAACCAACAAAACAATTTAACAAATCATTATAAAATCAACAATTTAGCCATAATTCCAAATAGACAACCAACAATTTAGCAAATCAACAAAAGCACAAACACTTTGTATACAACAAAAACAGTAACAAAACAAATCAGCAAATTAACAAATCAAGAAAATTAGGAAATCAACAAATTCCAAACCAGAAAAATCAACAAATTCAAACCTTTGGAGTTTTGACGACGAACGACCAAGCCGAGGCGAGCCGAAGCGAGACGGCAAGAGGTGGAATTGTGAATCGTATTCACATTCGGAAAGCAAGAGGGAGAGAGAGATGAAGAATGGATCCAGAAGAGAGAGCAAGAGAGATTTAGGTTTTAGAGAAATAGAGATTTAAATTTTTTAAAAAGAGTGATTTATTTAAAGAAAAGAAATTTGTACCTGTAAATTCTCTACCAATCTCCGCCTCTGTTTGCCAAACTGCTTATACCATACATCATCATAAATCAAGACAGTAAACATCTTAAAAGCGATTGTACACAACATTCTTGACTTTTTTGTTATTTGAACACAACATTCAAAACTATATATTTATGTATACACACGTTATTTAATGTCGGAATTTGTATCTAAAAAATAATTTATCTTCTTGATTTCATATTAAACGCGTATCTAGGTAAGACCAGCGTAATTATGCAAATGGTTTGCCCTTCTCAACACTAATAATTGAATTTCTTTGATATTTTATATAGAGTCCAAATCAATAGTCCTATGTTGATGATTTTTTTTTTAATTTCTTCATACTAAACGGCACCTTCAATCTCAATCAAGTGCTAGGCACAACTAATTTTGAATTGCTCTTCCTAAACATGTAAACAAAAGAAATAGTATAGAGAATTATGAAAAACTAAAAATATATTTTTTTTATTAAAACTAATTTACACATGACACGATAACAGACAAATTGACAACGACAATTCGAGAGCCCCGTTCCCCACCCACCCAATTCATCAGACCCGAACCAACAATTCACAAATTCGAAATTACAAGAATACCCTTTAAATCTTTTGAAGCTTCTCTCCCTTCACAACAGGATTCGCCTTCGCGATCTGTTCCCTTCCCAATCCCTTAAAATCGAACCCACACCCGTGTTGTTCCGGATACCTGTGGGACCCACACAACGTCAATCCACACCTGCACTTAAATCCCGTCAACCCCACGCGCCTCCTACAAGTTCCGCACCGATTCGGCTGCACCTTCACCTCAACCTCCGAAGGTCCATCAACAACCTGTTCCGCCGCCGACGAAGATGACGAAGAAGAAATCGAAGACGACGGTTGAATTTCCGCCGGAGAAATCGATTGCGGAGAAACTAGGGTTTGATTGAGAACCAATTTGGCGGAAGAAGATCGCTGTTCCTTGATCTGCAAATCACGGTAACATTTGGAACAGAGATCTTGCATGGCGGGACTCCCGAAAAAACCGCAGTTGTTTGCACAGAGACGTTGAGCTTGACATCTGTGTTCTTCCGCCATTGAATATTTCTTCAGATCAATTGAAAGAAAGAATCGGTAGGGTTCGAAATTGAAAACAATAGGATTTTCCTTTCCCTTTTAAGAAGAAAAAGGAAAATCGAAAATCGTTGAAAAGAAGAGAAGTTTATGCGAGATTGAAAATGAGAGGAAAAGAAAGAGACGAATTGAAATGGAGAATTGGGGGAATGTGGTGAGGTAATAATAGAAAAGTTGAAAGACAAGACCCCTAAGAAAAGCACCTCCACACAAAACAAATAACAAACGTTAAGGTCGGTTTTTCTTCTTCTAGAATTTTCTATACACCTACTACCTTAATATAATATTTATACTTTTTTTATTTTGATAATGATTCGTATCGATTCCAATTTTAATCTAATACACTTCCGTAGATTTACCGCATGAGGATTTGATTTTTATTTAGGAATGAAGATTTGATTTTTAAATCATGTTAATTGTTGATAATTATTTCATTATCTGATTTGATAATGGGTATCTATTTTATTTATAAAATAATACATTTTATAATAAAGAATTAATTTTCAAAGAAAAAGATATCAAGAATTATCAATCAATTGAAAACAATTGAAGATACATATATTTTTTTTTAAAAAACTACAGATATTACTTTAAAATGAACATGATATTGTATTGATAATAATAATAATAATAATAATATTAATAATGCGATTGCAAGACATGTTTCTTAGTTATTCTTATCCTCCTTCGAGTAAAAAAAATAGACAACTTTCTTTGCAAGTTACTGGATCCTTTTGTTTTTTAGATGGTTAGTTGTTCTTGAATCTTTGTTGGTGATTTAATTTGTATGTATTATTAAAGTGAAAAGAAATAGATATATATTAGGTATATATATATATATATATATTTGTAGAAATATTTTATAAAATAATATTAAATTTATAGTATAACGTGACTTTTTAAATAAATATTAAAAATATGATTTGATCTTATATTTAAGTAAAAGAAAGTTGTAGGTTATTATTAGAAGTAATACACGACAATTAATCTTTAATCTAAAATTCATTTTAATTTTTTAAATCTTGATCACTAATTCAAAAATATTATAATTTGAGTTGTATTTAACTTAACTCCATTAGTTTGTAAAGTGAGAATAATTTCATTTATAAATAATTTTAGATTTAAATATTTTTTTTATTCTTTTAATTATAATTTTTTTATTTTCATCATCGTAATTCTTTTTTAGTTGGTATTTCTATAAAAAAAATTCATTTTAAAATTTTGTCCAATTTCTATTAAAACAACATCAACACAATTAAGCTAATATGAAAATATTTTAAATAAATTCTTTTGATAAAAAAATAAAATAGGGATTAGAAATCAAATTATTTTGTAAAAAGGATATCAAAATTGAAAATCCTAATTCATGTTATCTCTCTTACATTCACCACTTATCTCTCCCTCTTGTCATTGTCGCCTCTTATTGTCTCCATTTTCTCACACTTGAACAACACCATGTTACCATCACCATTGTGTGTCTCCCTCTTCTTTCTCAAATAGTGTTGTTATCTCCTTGGGCGAAAACATCATATTCGATCACCATCATGTCTTGTCTTCTGCTTCGAGAGTTATGTGTTCTTTACCGCTTTTAAATCCAATTTGTCCAGAAACATAACATCTCTGTGGTCGTCGTTTATCTCCTCCGCAAAATAAATTGTGGTCGTCGCAATAAAAAATGAGTCACATGCTTGCTGCCTTCAATCAATGATGAGTTCGTGACTTGTAACACTCTAATTTATTGTTATACCTTAATTTATTATTATTATTATTATTATAATAAAGTAGTGATATTTTTTTATACATGTGTTTCTTGTGATGTAATAATCTTTTTACGTGTATTTTGTTGTCTTTGTAGTTATGTAAATTAAAATCATTGATAATTGATATTAGACCTATTTATTTTATTTAAAATAATAATAATAATAATAATATATACAGATTGCTATCATATTAAACCTCATATTTTAGTATTGTTGTTGTTATCTCGACCTTTATTATTTAAATTTCTTTTATGTAAGTATATAAATATAAAATAACTATATTAATTATTTATTAAATACAATAATGATGATGCCGTTATTAAGTTTAATATCCTATATAATAGTCTAATAATTTATATTAATAGTCTAGGTAATAAAATTGAATTCACCATAAACGAAATTAATGGATTTAAATTAATTCTGAATTCGTAACACCCTAAATATTTAATTAATAAATAATAGTAAATTATAATAAATTATAATAAATTATATTATATGTGTATTCTATGTGGTGTGATAATTTCCTATGTATTTTTTTTATCCTAATAATTTATTTAAATTATTAATATTAACTATAATTTACTTACAAAAAAATAAATAAATTAAAATAAATAAATATATATATAATAATATAAGGAGTGAATTTACGTTGTTACATTAGTTGTTACTTTTAGCTCTAATAAAATAGGATAATAATAATAATTATAATAATAATTATAATAATAATTATAATTATAATTATTATCATAGTAGTAATAATCTAGGCTAAAACTAGGTAACGGAGCCGCATTAGGAATGATTAGTAGCCGCCTTGCATCATCACAAAAGTCATAAAATAATTCTTCCACTTTATATCTTGATCAAAAGCCATCTTGCATCATCACTAAAAGCATAAAGCATTCTTCCTCTCTGCACCTTGAACACATGCCACCTAGCATCATCACCATAACTATAAGGTATTATTCCTCTCTGTATATTGATCAAAACATGTAGTAATGATAGGCAGATTTTTTATAGTGCCAATATGAATATTTCCTTTTAATTATAATAACAATTTCCTTCCATTTAAACTATATTTTTGAAACAATGTTTTCACAAATTTAGCGACAGGTTTGGATTTTTGTAATAGTTTATCATATATCCAAGTTTAAGCATGATTGTGATTATTGTATTTTGATTGCCTTGACACATCTTAAGTGACTAATGTATTACTCAATAATTTCCTTAAACAATGAGTTACCATCCTTTCCATATTTTATTTGATAATTTAGGTTCGTGATTAAAATAAAATATTAACTATATTTTATTTATTAATTATATTTTGTTTGAATACCAATTATTTATAGAAATAGGAGAAATGCATTGGTACTAATTATTTTCCTCTATAAAGTGAGTATATTTTATGTACCTATTTAGATTTTTCTGCGGTAATTTAAAATTAAGTTTGAATTATAAAATTGGGCATGTGTCCTTTTTATTTTAATTATTTTTTAATGATAAAGTTGCTGATGATATTGCACAAAATAGTCCAAATACCAATTAATTCTTGCTGATTTCTTAATCAAATAACTTGCAAATGTCACTTTTTTTTTTAATTTAATTAAATTATTCTTTTACATGGTTGTTTTATTATTTCATAGTTCAAGTTATTAACATTCCTTAATACTATTTACAATATTATTACTAGCATACTTGTTTTAGCATATTACGTTGAAATTAAATAAATAAAGTTAAATTAATGATTGAATCAAATAATATGAGCTCTTGTTGAATACAACTTCTCTAGACATTTTCTATTGGTATCTCTAAATTCTCTTTTAGATAAACATGTGCAATTGTATTCTCTATCTTATATACATCTACATATAAATAAATAATCTCAATTTGTTTAACATCCAAAGATTTATTTATTTAGATAATTTAATTATTTATTTATTTATTATTTATTTATTCATTTACTTACTTATTTATTTATTATTTTATTATTCATTTACTTATTTATTTATTATTTTATTTTATCATTTATTTATTTATTTATTTATTTTATTATTTATTCATTCATTTACTTATTTATTTATTTATTTATTTATTTATTATGTATTTATTCATTTACTTACTTTTTTTATTATTTATTTTGTTATTTATTTATTTATTTATTCATTTATTCGTAGTAAGTAATTTAGTTGTATTTTGTGGTTGTGTGGTTTTAATTCTCTCGCGGACTATTAGAGACGACGACCAATAAAGAAACGACTCGTTAGCATATCAAATTCATTGGACGGAATCTTCAGTCGAGGTAAGGGGTGAGATGAGGTTCGATTTTATGAGTATAAAATAACGTGAGATGAACGGGAATGCTGAAATTCCCAAATGTTCATTCGGAGCTTACTACGTACGGTTGAGCCCTATTGAGTAATAATAATTAATTAATAAAATATGAATGGTAATAGTGAGGATTAAAATATAATCTAGTAACCTATAGAATTGCCGTGAATTTATTTATATCAAGATTGTATGCTGTCTGATTTTATGAAATCTTATGCTGATTGTTAATGTATGAATGATGTGTACTCGAATGTTTTTGTTACTTGATTGAATTTGTGATATTACTAGAATGTGTCACCTATTGAATTCCTTATTATGTGATTGATGCAATTGGATTGTGTATTGTGAGTAGTGTAAACCAAATATTGTGATTTTATTGTGATTGGCTGATAAAGATATATAATGATGAAATATTATGAAGTGATATTGAAACTTATTGAGTTGTGATGATCGAGTAAGTCTGAGATACGTGTTGTAGATTTTGGAGTTAGGATTATTTTGTCATCATATAGGGAGGGTCTGACAAACCTAGTGATTCGAGGAAGTACAACTGAATGAGCCTGATCGTGGAGGGCTACAGTCGAACTGTAAGGTAAGACTGATAGACCTTGGGGGTACACCTAGTGGGGAATTCCTAAGTGGATTAGTGGGTTATTCCCTAAGGCCGGGAACTACCGTGCAACACAAGAGTACCCCGACTGTCGCGTATATGTGTCTCGGGTTGAGTTGAGGGGATCTATGAGGACTTGGCCATTCATGGATTGTCCGTCCACTTTTGTAGTGGCATAGTATCAGGCCTCCTAACCAAGTACTTCAGAGTAGAATGGTACCAAATGATGAAGAAGTATAGAGTATAGGACATGCATAGCATTTCATCCTTGTGACTGTTTGATTGTGATTGAATTAGATTAACCTTTGACACTATGTTCTTGAATGTTTCTCTTTATTTGTGTTGTTTTGACTACTTGCGTGTTCTCCTCGTTTATCTTATACTGTTACATAATTTTGAAACTCACCCCTCGTTGCTTGTGTCTGGCGCTTGCGAGAGCGCAGTTATTTCAGGTTATCGATGGGTGATCCACGCTCTGAATAGGTGATACTAGGTGGGAGTAATTTTTGTATTTTGTTGAGTTTTGAACTAATTTCGAATTTTGTAAATATGATCGATCAAATTGTGTTATTTTTATCTTTTATTCGAAGGTGGTAATTAATTTTCTCTGAGTTTAGAACTTGTTCTATAAGGGTAATATTTATTTAATAAACCTCAACTATATTCAATATTAAAGGAATTTTGTTTTATTGAAAATTTTTATGCAAGCATTTTGTGTAAGTGTGAATGTCACATCTTGAACCTTATAGTTTAAAAGAGAAAAAAAAATTATACTCTATTTTGGAACCGCTGCAAATTTCTTTCAAAACTAGTGCATTTCACTTTTTATTTCAATTTGGGTTCAGGGTGTCACATGACTACTGCTGATGAGAGACAACAACGTCGTCGTAAGAGAATTACGAATAAGATGAGTTTGAGATGTTAGGTTTGTTTTAAGGAAGAGAGAAACTAAAACATTTGAGGCTATTTTTAAGTTAAAAAATGTTATATTTTAAATTATTTATTGATAATTGTTTAATTCATATCTAGGTTAAACAATGTTAATTATTTAATTATATTTGTATTAATAATGTTAATTTATTTAATTAATTTAATGACTGATGGATCATTTTAAAATGATTCTATATTTGTAGGAATGTGAATCAAACAAAATAATTTATGAAGACTAAAATAAAATAAAAAAATTATTATTACAAGAATCAAATATATATTTAAACTATAATTTTATTTCATCTAATGTGAGACTATTTAACACGCTTCTTTGTGCTCAAAATTGGACATCTAAAGTATGACTAGTGGTTTGATAGTGGTGACTTGATATCATGTGGATATCATATTATAATTTAGGTTGAGTTTAATTTAATCCCACCAAAATTGATTTGTAAAGTTCAAATCATTTCCACTTATAAACACATGCCCAAGTCTTATGTGAGATTCTTTAACAAATGATGATCTCTTTTATCTTTTTTTCTTTCTGAGTTGATCCTTTATTTTAATTTTAAGTGACAATTTGATATTTTATATTTTAAAATGTCAACAATGTTGTCCTTTTTTTACAAAAATTCAAAAAAATCATCAAACTTTTCAAACAAAACCCATAAAATTCATTATGATCTTCAATAAAATACAAATTTAATCAAATCCATAACTTAAATATTGAAATAAACTCATATTTTCATTCTTTATTTGATATTGTTGGAGATGAAAATATGAGTGTATTTGAATATTTGAGTTATGGATTTGATAAAATTTGCATTATATTGAAGATGATTATTAATTTTATGGGTTTTGGTTGACAATTTTGATGATTTTTTGAATTTTTGTATAAAAAAAGGATAACATTGTTGAAATTTTAAAACATAAAATATCAAATTATCACTTAAAATTAAAATAAAGGACCAACTCGGGAAAAAAAGAAGTTAAAGGACTAAAACGTTACTTGAAATTAAGTTAAGGGACTACGAATATAATTTAGCCATATATATATGTATATAGCGTTGATCAATTGTGGGTGGGTAGGTATAAGAATATGTCAGATCGACCGACACGAGCTTACAGTCTAACCTACATCAAGTCCAGGTCAGGTCATACTTTTTTTTAAACAGATAAGGCCAAGGCTTCTAACACGACACATACCAGACTTAGGTCTTGAATTTTTTGACTGAGACCTAGCAAAACCTAATTTGACCTAATCTATTTCCACCCTTATAGATAGGTAGCGTTGGTAAATTCATAAAAGGCAAGAGATAAGTTAGATAAGGTATTATTGTTGCTTAATAGTGGTCCCGATAAGTAAAGATTCAAAAGAGGAACTAGAACTTTAGTACCCGTCTCGGCCTCAACCTCTTAAATTATAATAGATTAGGATAATTATCAAAATCAAGAATTAGAAATAGCTCAAATAGAAAATCAATTACAAAATTGATCAGGTGATACTAAATATAAAGAAATATATAAGCCGAGTACTTTTCATTTTAGAACCCAAAATGTTACTCATTCTATAGAGTCTTCTAAATCTATCTAAAATGATTATGAATCAATTAAATTGTTGAAAGATGATATTTTAGAAAATCATTTCATGAAGGATATAAATATATACATGTAGGATTAATACAAATAGCGGTTAAACCTTTACATAAACTAGGACAAAAACTCCTATTTATTAATCTTAAGAGATAGTAGAATTAATAGTTTTCATGGATTTATACTAGCTATATTAGAATCAAATATTAACGATGGTCCCCGTGTATTTTAATTGTTATCCAAATTTGTCTATGAATTTAGAAACTGAACACACTAAGAATTCCTTAGTTATTAATATTCAATGTTTAGATAAAATGTTTAGAGAATGAGTTATTGATATAGATCTTATATGTAGAACTACTTATAAACTATCTACTATTAATTATAATTTTAAAGCATTAAAAGTTTCACACAAAAAATGAAACTGTTGTTATGGAAGTTAATTTAAGAAATCAAATATTAGTGCTAGGAAGAGATTACAACCTTCATAGATAATTTTTAAAAATCTTGAAGAAAGAGTTAGATCAAAGTTGATTTTATATTTAGAGTCTTCGTAATAACAAAAGTATTTTATGAGAATAATATGAAAGAAAATTTATTTGTTTGAACAAAATTTAAAGGAATATTTAATTTAAATTTATAATTAAAAAAAATTAAAATTAAATTTTATTTAAATTTATAATTAAAGAAAATTTAAATAAAATTTGATTATAATTTATAAAGATTATTCTTTATAAATTATAAAAATTATTCTTTAGACCCTAAAAGACTAATAATATTTAAAGATATTAATGTTCT
>JBBPBS010000249.1:4767599-4780559 GCA_037974835.1 Cicer judaicum
TTACCATATGATTTTGATTTTAAAGAACAAAAGATTTCTACTAAAGCAACACCAATACAAATCAATCAAAACTTTTTTAGAATATTGTAAAAAAGAAATAAATGAATATTTAGATAAAAAGGTCTTATTAGATCAAATAAATCACCTTGGAGTTGTTATGCTTTTTATGTAGCAAATGCATTCGAATTGGATAAATGGACTTCAAGATCAGTTATAACTTATAAACTTAAATATAAAAAAAAATTAATAAGTAGATTGCATTATTCTGCTATATTTTCAAATTTTGATTTAAAATCTAGTTATTATCAAATAGAGTTTTATAACTTATAAAATTGTTTTATTGTTTCTTTTGGATATAATCGATAAAATGTTACATTGTTAAAGATTAAAAAATGCCCTTAGTGAATTTCAAAATATGGTGATCATTTAAATAATATTTTTGAAATAATTAAAGAAAATAGATTTGTATTATCTAAAAGAAAATAAATCATTTCAAACTAAAATTAGGTTTTTAGGATTTGATGCATTTGAATGAACTATTGTCCCAATTAGTAGAGAATTGAATTTGCAAAAAGAATTTCAGACAAAAAAAAATCAATTACAAATATTTTTAGCATGTATCAATTATGTTGCAGATTTTATTCATAATCTTAGAGTTATATGTACCCTTTATTTGAAAGATTAAGAAAAAATACACTAAAGTAGGATGAGAGTATGATTCATAGTATTAAGACTTTGAAAGAAATGGTTAAGCTTCCTTGTTTAAGGGTTAGTGATCCTCTAGCCTTTCTTATAGTTGAAGAAATAGGTTTTAAAGGGATTCTTAAGCAAATATTACCTAACATCTCTAAAGAATAAATAGTTCGATATTACTCACAAACTTAGAATCAAACTCAACAAAATTATAGTACTTTTAAAAAAGAAATATTGACAACTATTTTATGTATTATAAAATTTCAAGATGATTTATTTTCTAAAAGATTTTTATTAAAAACTAATTGCTAAACAACTAAAGATGTATTACACAAAGATGTTAAAAATTTAGTTTTTAAACATATGTTTGTTAGATGACAATATTTACTTTAATGTTTTGATTTTGATATTGAACATATTAAAAGGAGATAAATATTTTCTTTTAGATTTTCTTACACGGAAATTCATTTAGAGAAAAAGTCATGAGTGATCCTAAAAGTAGATATGAGTCTCGTCTTGAGAGCCTAAATACTAAAGTTATTATAACAAAACAAACATTAAAATCCTCCGAGCAGATTATTACTTCCCTAGAAAATTATAATAAATATCAAGTATTACCTCCTCCTACAAGGATGGTTACTTTAGTGCATTACCGACCCTCTTTCTCTATAATTATAATTTTACAAGAAACGACACTTCACCAATACAAACTAAAACCTTTTACCCCTCTCACAAAGCACAAGAGAAATTACCATTATATACTCCTTCATCTTCCTCTACTTGTCCATTTATCAAAAAGGCTTATAAAATTCCACTATTTGTATTAGAACCTGAATATTTTGTTGATAATTGTTCATCATTATAAATGACAGTTAAATTTTATTATCATGGTTTTCATTACCACCCGAAGATAAAAAAAATAAATTAAATTAAATATTTTTATGAGTTTATTTTAATTGATACAGATTCTATTGATATTACTCATCACTATGATGAAAAGGACTTTAGGAAAATTATTATTTTTCAAATTTTAAAATATTAAAGGTATTATTTGTTAAGGATTGGAAGAATCATTCTTCATCATCATGGAAAATTACTCAAATATTTACTTCACATAATTATAGTTATGATTATATGGATGCTTGATATAACATGTTTTTTTTCTTGAATCTTATAATCACATATGGTTTATTTGGTTTAAAAAAGATATCAAATTACACTTTTCTCAAAGGTTTATTAAATGATTCTTAGAATTTAGACTTTTTTCTAAAGTATTCTCTAACCATGCAAAGAAAAAATTTGAATATTTTGTAAAAGATACTCTTTCTTCTATATCTCGTCGGCTATTATATTTATGTGCAAGCTTTAGAATTACCTATAGATAACATCATGGACTTATGGTTCTCAACTACTTTAGAAGGATTATATTGATTTTGAAATCGTTAGAGTTTTTAAAGTTAGACGTGGAATAAGTCTAATTCGGAATTACTATAAAAGAATACATTAACTGATTGGTTTAGAAAAAAGCAGTCTTGTTTGACTACGTCAAGACAAGAAGACAAAGAAATATTATTTTTGACAGTAAAATTTAAAGTAATCATTGAATTATTTACCTCAATTAGCAATAAAGAATTTTAAAAAAACATTACAAATAATCATTTTAGAGTCAAAAGATAAAAAAGAAGATTTTGCAATGTCCAATTGAAATTTTAGAGGTCTCAATGAACATGAATGTTACGATGTTAATAATATTAAAACAATACACTGAAGATTTGATTTTATAAGATATAAAAAAAAATTATTAAAAACAAATTACTATTTAATTTACTGACACAGGTTACTATGCACTTTTTTTTTTTTTAATTTTAACTTAGTAATATATTTTCCCTTATTTTTTGTATTTTTAATTTAGTAATATGTTTTTTCTTTGTTGGAAAAAAAAAATCAAGGGTAATATTACAATTTAAGTAGCATATTTAGTATCTAAAAGGTAACTCAGAGTGGTTACGAGGAATCGGTTTCCGGAAGAAGTAAAAACTGACATTGCAAGTTAATTATGTTCTACGTACCAACACTAATCTCGTATAAGCTTCATATACCAACAAAGTGATAAAAGAACTCAAACATTGCGTTTTAAGCAAGTAGTCATAAATTTGATTTTGAATTTTTATATATGTTGAAAATTTGTTTAGTAAAAGAGAATCTACCTTATTTGTCCAACAAATTATCCAACGGATATTATTTACCATTAAACCATAGTTGATCCTTCATACTTATATCATGATTATTTAAAAAACTTAAGTTTGATACTATTGTTTTTTTTATTGTTTTTTTTTTATGTAACAATAAGATTTATTCTGATTGCAGTGAGAACGTCCAACATCTAATGAGTGATTGTTGATCAAAGTTTTTTCATAAAAAATAAAATAATTGTTAACTAAAATAAATGGATTTAATAGATATGTAATGTAAACAATTTTATATTGACAATTGACATGAATTAAAAATTGTATTATTATTGATCGATGAAAATTACGATCACGTAGAAAAATTATTAAATCAATAATTATTATTGATTAATAGAATAAAATTTATTTACATTGTAATCATAATTGCATGGTTCTTTTTGTCAAAGTAAATAGTGATGAGTGAAACACCGTATAAGGGACGTGGTTCTCAATCGTCCGATCAGAAATATTAATTGTTTTTTCTGGTGAATGAAATATTAATTGTTAACCAAATCTAATAATAATGATGATTAAACACAACATAAGGGATGTGTTCTGAATCGTGCCATCAGATTTACCAAAACCCAATCACATATCTCAAATTTTCACTATAAATATAAATAAATTGACTATTATAAGGAAAAATAATCATTTTAACACCTATTAAAAAATGGTGGTTTCACTATTAGGTAGTTTTTGAATGTGTAACTCAATGTTATGAGTTGAAATGTTGACAGAATATTTGAAGAGATTAAGGCTTCGATAATTGTTGCTGGCAAATTCTCTGTCCATTAATAAATTAAGAGGATTGAGAGGAAAAACTGAGACAATCCTCACCAAAAACTTGAAAAGATTTAGTTGTTTAATATTTGAAAAAAAATATAAAGAGGATAAAATCTATGATGGTAAAATGTCAAAAAGGACTTTATCTACAAATTGAATATGATGAAGAGAATAACAATTTAAAGAGTAATTTATCATTTGATACATACATTGATTTTATATTTGAAATAAAATAAAATAAGAAAAATTAATTATAAAATATTTGAAAACAAAATCCTATTTAATTTAAAACAAAATATTGGTTTAGTGAAATACATAAAACAAAATATTCGAAGTCAAGAAACAAAACTAGCAAACAGAAAAAAAAAAAAAAAAAAAAAAAAAAAAAAAAAAAAAGAGAGAGAGAAAAAGAATTACTTAGATGAGACAACAAAAGATGTAACTATGTATTGCTTATAATGTATGCTATAAAATGAGCAATCTGACATTTTCATTTTGGAAAAAGGTGAAGGTTTCAACTCCATCTCTCTCAACTTCTATCAAACCAGCGAAACTAACATAACCACTGATCTTTAACATTTATTTATAAAAAAATTAAAAACCATAGGGCCAACATGTTTATTTCCTTTGGCCCTATATTCAATATACAACTAAACAATGGAAAGCTTATTTTTCATCTCACTTTCGATGGTTCCAAACACGGTCAAAATGATTGCATACTGAAAGTTGATGATTATCCAATAAAAGTCAAAACCGACTGCTAAAGAAAAAAACTCATAGTGGAGTTCACCAATGAAACCCAACCAACCAATTCAAACTCATTAAATATCTTATCTAATGTGTATACTACTATCATTTCAAAACAATAATATCACATTCTACATGCTCTTGATATATTGGAACAGAAACACTGTGCCTTCCGGAGAAAAAAAACTCTCCTGAGTAGAACAGATCGTCCAGCTCCTCCTGCCATTTGGTTTGCAGTTATCAGTACCTTATCACCAATCAAAAGGATAATGATTAATGACACAGGAGCAATAGCTGAATTTTTCTGTCCTACAATTGGGAACCGTTGATATCACAGGAGGCTGCGATGTATGATGTGAATCTTTTGGAAGTAACCATTCTCAAAAGTCATATTTTGTTCTTCCACTTCCCAAAATGAGGCATAACATATCGGCAGTGTCAAGAGTTGAGGAATAAAAATTCCAAGATTCGAGCATTAAACGTTTTCTTGATCCTTTAAAATGAACAACCTGTATCCCAGAAATGAAACATTGTATTACAAGTTAAAGGGATTATATATCATAAACAAAAAATTATTCATAGCCGAAATTCCAATGAGCATTCCGCTAGTGAGCATTATACCTTAACATTCAATGGCATGCCATGAAATTGACGAGCACCCTCAGGGGGAGTCCAGTTGTATAGGGCACAAGGTAAGAACAATATTGAAGTACCACCAATGTCATCAGAGAAAGCAACTGTTTTGGCAAACCTGCTGGCATCAAAATGAGGTTTGGACTTCACAACCCAAGCAAGAGCTAGCTGATCGCCGAGCATACGGGAAGCATTTATGTATTTTGAGACATAAATTTTCAAAACCTCTTGTAGGAAAAGTTTTGCCCTGAATTGATTCTCAAATTGAATTTAAGAATTAGATACCAGAAAAAAGGGAGAGATAAATCAGGAATTGAGCATTAGATAACCAGAAAAGGGAGACAAATCAGGAAATTTATGGCATAGTATCCCTTTAACTTGTAATAATTAAGGTATAGTGAATTCAATCTGTTTGTTTCAGATTCTAGGGGAAGCAAACGGGAAAAATGCTTTCCAAAATTAAAATGGCTCATGGATAGTATATACTTCAGTGTAAAACTCTTTGAACTAAAACTGGATCATAATAAAATATCAAAAGTACATTGTTTTCTTCTCCTCAGAAACCTGAAGTGAGCATGTCAAGCAACGAGTTGCAGGTCATGTATGTGATATAGAAAAAGGTTAATTCCATGTGAGAAGTAATATACTTGAAACTTTGTGAAACAGTGAAAACTGCATAAATACTAGCCCATTACACAAACACTCTCCAATTTTTAAATTTTTTAATAGTATTTATGTAATTGCAATCAAACTAAAACTACAGATAGTACAGTTTATTTACCTTAAAATTGCATCAGGGGTACCCCTTACAGCAATGAATCCTGAATTCAAAGGTTGAGCCTTGTTGTTCCTGAAGGTCAGAGCCATATGAAAATTAGGATGATCACGAAACATCTGCCCTAAATCATCAACCACTGCTATATCAGAATCAGTGAAGATGTAATGAGTAATATTCCTCGGATTCTGAGAAAGCTTATGAAGTCTTGTATCTAAATAGGTCTGAAAAGAAGCAAACAAAAGGTTGTTTAATTTTTATCATCTTCAGATAATGATAAAACAAGACTACTGGCTCTATATGGGTGACATAACGTCAAAGAGAAAGAACAATGAAGATAGCAAACAACTCTGATTTATTTTGGTGCATGTGATTGAGGTAAAAGACAGCTAGAGTATTGATACTGCAATTAGTGGACAGACAGTTCCACAACAAGTAGTCACTGACGAGCAACTATTTTTAACCGAAAAAGATCTACATATACTGTGGATGCAATGTGATCTTACAATGTAAGACCTGATCCTTTGGAGCATCAACTTGTCTCTTGAATATTCACCTTGTATGGGATACAGAGAGACCCTATTTCTGTGCACTGAAAGGTCTGAAATTGGATCTGTGAGAATAATCACGTTGCTCTGGGGCATAGCTACCTGCATATGTTATCCATAACCAAATTTTAAATGATGTCTGTCTGGTATAATTGTCAGAAAATGAGCTCAAAGCCAAATAACAATATGAATTACACAATATTTGGACCGTTTACAAAGTGTAAGCCGGGATTTGAGACTGTGAAACAGAGGAAAACAAATATAAAAAACAGTGATTTGATTGATAGATAGTTAAGATGTCTGAGTGTAGTTTTATTGACCAGTGGATTCAATTTGGGTGCAACCAATTGGTTAAGAATTGTAAGCATGCAATTCAGGAAACTTCAATATACTTTAATTATATCCCTCACACTAATCATATTTTCAGAAGGAAAAAATAATCTCAACTTGCTGCTGTGTTTTACTATCTGGAAAATGTCACCAGTCACCACTATATTTTCACCAATAATTTGTGTCTACAATGTGCACTCATTTCCCTTAATTACTTAGATTTTTGCCAACACTAATATGCAATTCAAATAATATATTAATATAGACGTCGTGCTAAGGCTGTATCAACATCGTATGTTCTCTTCTTTGATTTGGCGGGAAACTTATTTAACAGCATATAATGTAACAGTAGACACAATAATCAAAGGCAATACGCTCTTTCTTTGTAGTCTGACAAACCCACAAAATATATTCAACAGTTACCTGAATGAAGTTAATAAAGACATTCAACACAGCCATTGACCTCTCCACCTTATTATATGAAGCGTTGCCAACAATTGTATTTGATGATTTATCATCTACTTTATCAACAGAAGAATTATATATAGTAAAGACAGTGACAAATGCAATACTTCCATCTACACCTAATCTGCCATTTGAAGAATGGGTCCTGTTAAGAGCTTTTGATCCTGTGAAATGCATAGATCTAAAATGCATAAGAATAAATAGAAACCAAAAACAATGGGCAGTAACTAGAAGTAATATGCAAAACCTCAAAAAATGAAAATATTCAAACCTTTACAATCTACAAAAAAGTACCATACTTATTGGATATAATAATAGTTGCAAGTTTTTCTAGACTATGAAACTTATGTAAAGAAAAATATCCCTTATACACAATCATTATGCGGATCATCATAAATAAAACAATAAAGGAAATTGTGAGCAGGCAGAGAGGTAAATATCTTCAACATAAGATTTATGACAAAATAAGGTGATATCCACATACTTGCTCTTTTGACATATGGTTCAAGTTGCAAGTCTTATGAGAAATATAAAAAATAAAAAAATAAAAAACTTTACACCTTAATAACACCCAATTTATGGCACGTCACATTGGCAAGAGTGGTATTGTAAAACATTAAATTTCTGTTAAAGTAGGTTCATGAGTAAGTTGGTATCAAATGATATAAGAAAAATAACCTCAACAGAGAAAACAATTTCATGCACCTGCAATAACAATAAGCCAAAGTAACACAAAAAAAATCCATGAGACTGAGAATCAATTTTAAAAGTAAAACACTGAACACCACCATAGTAATAACAAACCATTCCATATTTAAGACTTTGTGATTAAACTGCTTAATGCCAATAATAGACCCCCAAATTCTCAATGAGTCAAAACCATCCTGGACAATGCCATGGCAGGAGCCTTATAGCACTAGGTTTACCTTTTACAACATCAAATCAAACATGGTAATATATAAGTAGCAAAAACACTTCAAAATACAAACTGATAATAACTCTTAAAGCTAATAAGGTCTAAGGGCTCGCGCACATACATATTTTTAGATCTTTCTGATTTCCAAATTACTCATCAGTTAATTAACTAGTTTTCCTTTATTACATTCATAAATTAAAATGTTAAAAAATCATTTAGCACCTTAAATTACATTTATGATGATATCTAATGAGGCTTTTGAGAAAAACAAATACCAATTCAACATTTGTGAATGTTATATCATCAAAATTCCAAAGACAATTTTCACAAAGATATTAACACGGTCATAGTGCAAGGAGAGCCCTCAATAACATTATTGGATACAACAGTAGGTTCTAAGACAACCTATGTGGAATCACACCATTCTGCACACAAAATTCAAGAATTAGACCATAATTTAAATAACTATTTTATATAGAGACAAAAAGAACCTTGGCATTGCAGACGATTTGACAAGCCTTGGCCAGCAGCAGGACCAAGAACCAGATGATCAAATTTCTTGTTTAGTTGTTTACGGGATTCCACCATTTTTGAGTTGTTCAACTCCCGGACTGATGAGAATAAAACCAAGTTCCCTTGTAAAGCTCAATTATATATAACAAAAAAAAGATTCATACTTAAAAAAGAAATAGTGAATGGATTGCCTACCAGAAAACAGATGAGTAACGAGGAAAATTAAAAGAAGACCAAAAGCAAAACGACGCCAACCACTGAATATTTTCATGCTTCATAAATGCTCACTTGAAATTCAATACCATGCACAAAGAAGAGGATGAAACTAATGCCCTGCAACCAAGGCCCTTTAGCTGCACAAGGTAGAGAAAATGAACTTCGGATGGTGCTTTAATGCTTAAATTACATATATATGAGAAATAAAAAGATGGATAAAACACGGCAAACTTTTCCATATAATTTTTCGGGTTAAGCCCCCCAAAAAAATAAATATTTACGTTTGAAAAAATGGGGGAATCATGTGAATTTAAGGCATATTATATCTAAAAGTGAATAATAATAATTTAGCTCCATCAAAATATGTTGGCCCAGGCCAGCATACCACCAGCCTTAAATGGACAGGAACAGGTGATCTGGAAATTATCACAAGTCTGACTCAGGTGCCAAACTATAAGGGGGCCAAAATTCAATTTAATTTGTATGCTCCAGCTTGAGGGAGAGTGTACTCATGTACATAGTTAACCATATACCTAGGGAATATCATGCATGCACTTGGGAAGTAGCAATGTTAATAATCTCCTAGTAAATGTAAAGGTAAATTATATTTATACTTATTTATTGCTAACTGAAATTCCATCAGAGCTGTGAAAAGGGTGGACTTGACTAGGGTTGGAAAGTATTTTCTATTTTCCGTTATATATCTTCTATTCATACTTAGGATTCAATATATATTTCTGATATCGTTTACTGTTTTCCTAATTTCATGAAATTAGAGATTATAAATCAAGTTATAAACATTCAACCACGATAGAATCTGATATAGAGAGAAATGTGCAGGGGGAACTTGTAAGTTGAATCTGAAATCATATGTTATGATCTTATTGATAGAGAGAGATTACAAGGTTTTTATACCAATAGTTCTGACAGTCGTTAACAGACTGGGAAACTTATAGATGTTTTTAACTAGAATTATAAGTAACAAATATCAGAAAAAGACAGCAGAGTCTAACTAACTATAAATAACAATATCATTCCCTTGGGTGATGGCACACTTTTTCCTCAAGCAAATCATGTATCTTTTTCCACTTTTCAGATCAAAAAAAGCATGGGATGCAAGTTTGGCTGGGTTGCAGAAGAGATATTGAGAACTGTCCTTCTTTGTATGAATATGTAATGTAACCAAACAACAGGAACTAACAATAAAATGCTTCAATATGTGATGGGTGAAGGTGACAAATAACCCCCTCAATCTGTACAAGGTGATGTTTAAGTTGGGGAAAACAGGTATTTTGTCCGTGACAAAAATCAAAGACGGGGCCGTTAATCACAGCCACGGTTTAGTCCAAGATCAACCACTATTGTGGCCACAACTAATACAACACCGAAAACTCTACATAAATGGTTGTTTAGGCAATACATACATCCATTCCTCCATGACTTACGGCGACCGGTAACCCCGGAAGCATTAGTACTAACTAATATGGTTTTAAATTGCAGTCCGTAAATCACAATTGCATTCGTTTACAATTTAAAACCTTAGCAACTAGCATAAATTTCCAAAACACAACATATAAATACAGTAATTTATGGAAACTGGATTCATAAATTTACTCTTAACAATCAGTGTGTCAGTTGCGACAATCAGTAATTTGCAAATCAGGTTTCATTGCTATGCTAGATAGTTTGTACTATAATCTACTTCAGGTTCAGTAGCCAAGCTTCAATTTCATCACCATCATCATCTACATCAATCAACTTGTTTACAGTGATTCTACGCCTTGCTCATGAGGTGAATGTACCAATATCTCATACCCATCACTGGATGTTTCTGAACCAGAAATTCCTTTCTGTAAGCCTCTCTAAGCACGACAGTCTGAGTCCTAATCTTATTAGAAATGTAAAATATACTAGGATGATGAACCAAAGCCTTCTTAAATCTTGAGCCCAACCCCAAACACTCTCCATAACAAAGCAAATTCTTTCTTTCTGTCTTCCTTGACACTAAAAGAGAAAGCAACTCATGTAAAATCGCCACCGTCCACTTCTCTGCCTGGTCACTATTTGAGTCAAGATGAAACGCATCTTCATATGGAGAAATGTAAGGCAATGTTTGCCAACCCTCAACCCAAGTCTTCACCCTCTTCTCTAAAGCAAAATCTTTAGGCAAAAACATGGGAAATGGAATATCAAGTTTTCTTTTATCTGCAGCATAGTTCAAGTTCATCTCCCTCTTCTCTAACTCTGACACAGAGAGTTCTTTTCTCCATGAAACAAGTTCTAAAGCAAGCACTTCTTCTCCAGACAATGGATCATCAACAACACAAACATTAAAATAATCAGGGTAATCAGCCAAAAGGGTTGTAATATAATCATGAGGAAGACCCATATCCCATTTCAGCTTCTCAATTACATAAATAGGCAATCTCGCCATGCCAGCAAGCATTAGAAGCCTTGCAAGCCTCTGAGCAGCGTCTTCACGGTTAGCCGGACAATCATGGACAGCCATTTCTTCTTTGTGAAGAGATAAAGCTTGAGTAGTGAGCTTAACACGCAGAGGAACACCAGGACTCGGTTGAAATTGTGCGAAAACATGACGATATTTGTCAACGAATTTCATAGTTGTAGTGGGAAGGTTAAGGGAAGGTTTCAGCATAGAGGCATTGTAGATGGTTAAGGATTTGGAAGGCGATGAAATAATTTGATTCTTGAGAGAAATTATCTGTTTGAGATCTTTCTCTTTCAGGACTGCTGTATCGAGATTCGGGTCTCGAACCCATTTGACCTTCGCATTCACGAAAGTCCTAATGTGGTTGAACTGGTGAAAGAGTTTTAAGGAACTAGCCATTAACAACCAGCTCACTACAATACCCTGTAAAGTTGAAATACTCTGTCATAGGGTAGAAATTTTGTTTCTAAGACTAAAACTATAAAACTTGTATTAGAGTTATAGAATTAGAATTTAACCGATAGATGCATTAAAAAATGTAAATTATTCATGAATTGTAAATTTCATCGTTGTAAATTACAAAAAAAATAAAAATAAAAATAATATAATAATACTTTAAAATCCCTAAAAAAATACAAGGAATTAACACAACAAGTTCATTCTTCATAGTTCATGAATTAACTGAAGTTTATGCAAAATTAAAATTGCACTTGGAAAATGAAACTAGCTACAATACAACATGGAAGAAGAAGAAAGCATTTTAAGCATCTATGATGTGAATTGCGCCGCTTTAGCACACAATCGCAAAGCAGATTAGAGCTTCGTGCTGCTGCGACGCAGTTCACTGGTGCAATGCACTACTGCGACGCAAATCGTGCTGGAATCGCATCCTCTGGCATGCGACAATAGAGAGGAAGGAAAATACGAGAAATAAAAAGAAAGTAAAGGAAAACCTGGACAGAGTTGCTAACTGCTTTTGGCGGTCGACAACCAACTCCGGTTGCGTTTACCGGCCAACTTTTGGATTTCACGGCGAGTTGAGATCAGTTGTGGTTTTGATCTGAGTATTGTTTTATATTTTATTAATTTCTTTTTTTAAGTCATATAAGGCACAACCGGCAGGTAAACGCGGGTTCGGGTCCAAAATTTGAATCCGACCCAAACCACACGTGGTATTCATAGGTCCACTTCAAGCCATTTTTGCCTACGTGTAGGTCAAGTCACGGGTGAGAGTATCATTTTCTATTTTCCATCTACTACAGTCTTCTTTAGTTGTTTCCTAATATTCTGCTCTAAGATAGACATCACAGGGGAGGAGAAGCAACGGAGGAATTATGCACCAATAAATGATTTGTCGAAGAAAATAGATTTTGTATGTTTTATTGACAGATATTTGTCTCAATATTTATCATTGCACAAATATTTATAATATGTTTCCTTTTATGTGCATTTATAAATTTTTATTATTCACATGTAAAGGATATTAAATATTTACTTTAATTTAGTATATGTTAAATGTAATAATAATTAAAAAAGAAAACAAAAAAAAATTGTGTTGCTTAACCACAAACTCGGATAACAAATTAGGGTTCAATAATGGAATTCTAACCTATAATTGTAAGTTATTGGCTAAATTACTTATGTGGTTTTTTTTTTTTTTTTTT
>JBBPBS010000249.1:4780670-4796115 GCA_037974835.1 Cicer judaicum
AATTTGATATTTTATGTTTTAAAATTTCAACAATGTTATCCTTTTTATACAAAAATTCAAAAAAATTATCAAAATTTTCAACCAAAACCCATAAAATGAATAATCATTTTCAATATAATGCAAATTTTATCAAATTTATAAATCAAATATTCAAATACACTCATATTTTCATCTCCAACAACATCAAATAAAGAATGAAAATATGAGTTTATTTCAAGATTTAAGTTATGAATTTGATTAAATTTGTATTTTATTGAAGATGATAATAAATTTTATAGGTTTTGTTTGAAAAATTTAATAATTTTTTTGGATTTTTGTAAAAAAAAGGACAACATTGTTAAAATTTTAAAACATAAAATATCAAACTAACACTTAAAATTAAAATAAAAGACCAATTCGGGAAAAAAAATATAAAAGACTAAAACGTTATCTGAAATTAAGTTAAGGGACCGCAGATATAATTTGGCATAAGTTAGTCAATGATATGCATTTTAAGCAAAGATACATTTCATATTTCATATAATCAATAGAAGACAAAAGTATGTCATAGAAATGTACTCGTTGTCCTCTTAAATATACTTAATTGATTTCTTTTACACTTTGACAGTATTAATCTTAATTAAATTGAATTTAAAAATTTAAGTATAAGATAATTGTTTTGTAAGTAGGGATGAGAATAAGTTAGGTTGTCCTTCAGGGGCTTATGGTTTGCCCTAGATATGGTCCGGCCTGACCTTGACTTATTTAATAAAGAATGTTAGACTCATACTATTTTCAAAGCCTATTTATTTAAATAGATCAAGTTCAGTCTTATAAAAAAGTCTATTATTAGGTTTGACAGGTCGGCCTATATGTATTTTATTATTTATTAATGTTATTTATTATTATTTTTATTTTAAAATCTATCAATTAGACAATATTTGATACTTGTTTCATATTCAATAGCGATTCTATATTTAGTAATTGTTAGCAGTTCAATTAGGCAATCACTCGATAGTCGTTCTATATTTATTCGAGAAATAAAAATTGGTGCATTTATTTCATCAAAAAATCTATTATGTAAAATCAAAATTTATTTTTTATGGTTTAGATGGTATTTGTTTCATATGTTTTAAAAATTATTTTTTTTGTTTAATATATATAAATATGTAAAATATAATATTTTAATATTAATAAAACTTTTAAATAGAATTTTAGATCAAATCAGACTTTTAAAAAAGCGGGAAAAAAATTTGTGATTGACTTAAACATAAAAAATTAATTGTATCTTAAATTCACACATTTTAAAATCTAACCTGATTTATTTTTACTCTTATTTGTAATAAGCAACTCAGATGGAAAACATGTCAATCGAAAAATTATGAATGTTTTGAAGAGAGAAATTAACGGCGTACCTGATTAAAGGAAAAGCATAGTTGCTATACTTACTACTCTCAATTTTGGTGAATGCGGTTATTTATTTTTAAGTGAAAGTGCAAATATTTTTATGTAATGACATTCATGTGTTCAGTTAATGTTTATATAAGTGGACAGTTATTAGATAAATGCAATTTTAAGTGGTTAAATATGAGAATTATTTGGATGTCCATAATTAATGATTCATTGATAAAAATAATTTTCAGCACAATAATATAATTTTATTAGTGTTTAATTCTCTTAATTTGATAACAGATATTTCCTATATCCCTAATCTTTAGTACTTATATAGAGATTGACACACATATTAACAAACAATAAAGTTAGATAAATCTAGACCTTTAATTAATTTAATAAAAGTAAAATGATGCTTTTGATTTTGTAATGTTATTATTAACTGTATCTTGAATTTTTAAAAGAACTAAAATTTAAAGACAAAAATAAAAAGCTAAAATGACTAAGGATTAGGGATTATGGATGGGAATATATTAGGCCGTTCGTTAAGGGTTTATGGTCTGCCTTATTGGTCTGGCCTATTTACTAAAAATATTAGGTTCATATTGTTTTTCAAGTTTATTTATTTAAATAAGTCAGACTCAGACTTATAAAAAAGTCTATTAGGTCTCACAGATCGGTCTATATATTTTATTATTTATTAATATTTTTTATTATTATATTAATAACATTATTTCCTATTTTAAATTATCGATTAGGTAATCACTCACTAATCATTTCATACTCAGTAGTTGTTGTTTCATATTCGGATGTGATTCTATATTTGGTAGTCGTTTTATATTAGGTAACCGTTCAATTAGTCAATCACTCGTTCCATATTTGTTTAAAAGGTAATAATATGTGCATTTTTTTATAAAAAAAATGTATTATTTAAACCAAAAATTATTTTTTTAGGGTTTAAAGGAGTTTCAGATTTTTTTAAAATTATTTTATTTAAAAAATTATTTTTTATTAAATATATATAAATATGTACATTGATATTGATATCTGGAGAGCATCATGTGGTATAAGTAGAAACATTTAAATATTTTAATGTGAATAAAGCTTTTAAAAATGATTTCAGGTCAGGCCAGACTTTTAAAAATGTCAGGTCAGACAAAAAAAAAAGTCTATGATAGGCTGTAAGCCAAACTCAGACTTTGAAAATAAACCGTAGACTAGGCTCAATCTTTCAAAATCTGACCTAGCCTATTCCCATCCCTATTAGGAACTAGAGGATCATTAAGAATCAAGAAGTATTTCTTTTACACAATGGAATCATAAACTATTATTATAAGCAAAATGTTAACAAATTTTTGTAGCACTTACTAAACTTCAAAAGATAGAAACTTTACATTGAAAATTATATATTCAATTTTTTGAAAAGTCAAAATTTATTATTTTTATCTAAAAAATTTTACTTTTATATTTTAACAAGTATCGTAAAGACACTTGTAAGCATGACCTTATTATAATTAAATTTTGGAATTTGGGTGCAATTATTATCTACCACTAAAAAGGCTATTTATCTACTCTATGTCATAAAGTATGCTATCAAACATTTATTAATCAACATTATTATTTATATATTTTTGAATAAGTGCAGATATTGTTCGGTCAAAAATTTGGATGGCCATCCCTCCATTTAAAAAGTTTAAAATCATTGAAATTTATCGTTAACTCCTAAATCAACCCGACCCAATCGTTTGCACATATTTTTTGTGTGGATAATTTGGTTTTCGAATAGGTCAAAGATATTTGTCTCCCCTAATTTAAGCTCACCATTTATTTAAATAGTTATGAACAACATTTTGACTCAATTTCTCAGTTTGTTATCTCATTTTGACTCAAAGTGTGTCTTATATTATATTTATTCATACTATAGTTTGACATGGTTGATACTAATTTATTCATAATTTAAGCAATACAATTTGTGAGATAGCGTCAAAACCCTTATATCCATACAAAAAATTACGTACGAGGTATGCATGTTTGGAGAAAAAATAGTAAATATGAGATCTGACCAAACATCTATCGGTACTCATATATTGTGGACAAATTCTTGTAAAAATAAAGATGGAGTAGTCAATAACGAATATGTTCAACAAGTATACGAACAATGTGTAAATATATAATAACATTAGGTATAACACTAATTATTTATTTATTTGTTAATGTCTTGTGAAAGTGTTAGTGATAAACTTATCTTTTTGGTATTAATATATGTTAATTAGGAGACTTTATCTCAATAAAATACACAACACACCAATTGTAAGGCCATACTTAGTAAAAGTAAAGTATTAAATGTTCATGAGTATTTTGATTATGTGAGGGGTAGGGAGTTTGAAGTCAATCCAAAACACTATTATCAAGGATAAAAATAAAAAATCCAATCTTCTTTGAGAAGGAAGGACTATGAAATAAAATTGTAAGGAAGTTGTCCACAAAATATGCATACCTTTAGCGACAAAGTTACTTCCAATCTTATTGTTTTCGAATAACTTTTCTAAGGTAATTAATTATTGAATTAAAATACAACAATTTATTTAATTAATTGATGTATCTACTAATTAAAAAGTTCATTAAATGCTTTATATTGATTTATGGTATCTCGTCTTGTGTATTCCACTTGTCATCTCCTACTTATCGCGTGATAGATAAGAAAAATGTGTACAATATTTCGGAGACATTTCACGACAAACCATTTTGTGGGAGAGAGTCTTAATTGATATTGCTTTAGAATTGGATGTCCACTTGCGTATACCTAATGAAGTTGGGGATGCAATTGTCCATACTTTAGTTACAATTTCAATTACTATCAATATATAGTGTTATATTGCTTTGATTTTGTCTTGAGATTTCAAACTTTTTTAGACTCTTTGTACAATCCAAACTAAATAGTAATGATATTAAGGTGAACGAGTACGTCAAAAATATTGGTATATTGATATATATGGTAAAAAGGAATGATATGAACAACCCCTTAGTTAATGCTTTACTATTTAAGTATTAATTAATAATTAACTAACTTAATTTCTTGATGTTTTAGATTCAAACACAAAAATTACAACAAATCAGACAAAATGAGAAGGTTGGATCTTGTAATATGTCAATTGCAACACCAAAACAAAGTCTTGCAAAACAAATACTTCAAAAAAATTTCCCTAGAAAAGGTGTTGCACCTCTTTCTCAATTAGTGCAGTGTCTTGAAATATTTGTAGAAACAAATTTGTCAACAAATATGGACGTGCATGAAATACCAATTGATAAATGTATTTTTGTGTTTCTTATGTAAAAAGTATTAGTAAAGAGCCAATGATAGAGTTTTTCAAACATCAAGAAATAAGTGTCTCTATTATCTCGATATATATATATATATATATAAGGTATTTCAAATAATTTTATATGAATGAATTATTTTTTTTATCAATGAATCAGTGATTTGATGTTATATTTTTATTCAAGATACATGTATGAAAAATTGGTGTGGCTACGTCAAATGATCAACAAATTCTTCTTCATATCTTTCCATTAAATATCCATGTTTGAAAATGATCCAACTCGGGTCAAAGATTATATAGTTGATGTATTAATGGACAATAAAGATTATTTAGATAAGTTGTTTATTATACCATATACTTATAAGTTAGATTTTCTTTCAAATTTAATTTATAGTATATTATTTCCTCCTTTTATATTTGATTTGCTTATTGATTTTTTTATTTATAAAACACTAGTATTGATTGTCATTAATTTCACATTAAAAATAGTTTATTATTTGAATTCAATAGTGGTGATTATACAAATCACTCGAAATTGAAGTTTATGTTTGATAGATAAATATATAATTGTATCAAAACTTGTATAAATATATGTGATTGTTTATGTGTGGTTATTCTTAGTATATATATATATATATATTAGAGCTATCTAAATATTATGCGCTTAAAGGGAATCTCAAGTTTCGAAGAATAAATCGAACAAAATTATGTGAAGACTAATACAAATTTTATATAGCTCTGCCTATTACATTTCATGTATGATCATAAATATTGTTACAAAATCTTATAAAATTAACATGAGATTCAAGTTTTGTCTTATAAATCATTGCATTGATGTATATATTTGTATTTTTTTAGTGTTCTCGCAAAAAAAAAAATATATTGATTATAGGTACTATGTTATGAAGTTCATAAAAAAGATTGTCATTTCCTAATACAAAAAATATTAATTATTTTTGAATTTGTATTAGAGATTAGTTATCAACTTACACAAAAATTTCTTATCTGTTATAATATTGAAAATTTAATATATTATAATTTTGTTCAAATATGTTCTTGTGTACTTCAATAAAATATTGAAGGAAAAAATATGTGCTTCTATGCATATGACCAATAAAATATTAAATGTTTTGATTAAAATAATTTATTCTTTCACAATGCTTATAAAAATTATTATAATTTACATTAGAAAGCGCTTATATTTAAAAAATGCTATTATATTTTACAACACTTTATAACATGAAGCGCTGTTATAAGTTGCATTAAACAATATTTTTTATTTTTAAAAATATATACCATATATTTTTAATAGCGCTGAAACCAACTCATAACTCTAATAAATATGTATAAATGAATTATACTTAAAATAACCGCAAACAACGTCCCATAACTCAAATCAATATTGTCTAATTTACAACAATGCCACCGTATTCTCATTTCCTTCTTCAATCAATCAATCTCGATACAAAAAAACAGTTATTAACTAACTAACTACCACATTCTCCCCATTTTCTTTCTTCTCTCTTACTCAAATGGAAGGAGTGAACCTGGACGGAAACCCAATCCCGCCGGTATCAATATGCATGATCGGCGGCGGTGGATTCATCGGATCACACCTCTGCGAAAAACTAATGTCCGAAACTTCTCACAAAGCCATAGTTATTGATGTATCTTCCGACAAAATCAATCACCTCCTTCATAACTCTCTTCCTTGGGCTAATCGTATCGAGTTCCATCACATGAATATCAAGAACGATTCGCGCCTTGAAACTCTCATCAAAACCTGCGATCTTGTATATATTTTTTTTCTTTTTTTCTTTCTTCTTTAATTTTTAACCCCGATATATGAATACTAACACACAACAACACTCGTAATGATTTGATAAAATAAATTAATTAAATGTAATTAATGTGTCGTGTAATGTTTGACACCTGCACCGTGACAGTCTTTGATAAGAAATGTTGTGTGATGCTGCGATTTTTTATAATTTTCTGGTTCAATTTTTATTTAATTATTTTAAAATTTTAATAATTTTGGTTGATGTTGTTGTTATTGTAGACTATCAATCTTGCTGCGATTTGCACCCCGGCGGATTATAATACACGGCCTTTGGACACTATTTTCAGTAATTTCATTGATGCGATTCCAGTGGTGAGTTTTTATTTTTAAGTAATTTGATTGAGGATATTTGAGTATGCTTTTTTTTTTTGGGTGCAAATTTTGTGTATGCTTTTTTATTTCACGTTTTTATGAGTTGTAGTTGTTTGTGTGATGATGCAGATTAAATTTTGCACTGAGAATGACAAGCGTTTGATTCATTTTTCCACTTGTGAGGTGTTTGGGAAAACTATAGGTAGCTTTCTGCCTGAGGAATATCGAAAGGTACAGCAATTTCATGTAGTTGGATGGTTAGTTTTCAAATCTAATCATTTGGTTGTATTTGAATTATTTTCTTCTTTTATGTCAATTTAATATATTTTCATAATTAATTAAAAACTTTTGTAATTTACAAATGTAATGTAACAGTGAAATCTATAACATCTGAGTTTTACTATTTCCTTTACTGTATACAGTGAAGAGCAAGAAACAATGTAAGAATAATTTAATTTGTGATTTTTTAAATCAAAATCAGTTCATTTGAATCATAAAACCAACCAACTCAACATGATAATGACACATAGACACTCAATAATAGTTTAAGAAAAGAAAGTGATTAAGTGTAATCATATGAGTCACTAATATGTTTGTGTTTGAACTAATATATGTTGAATACTGAATATATCTTTGATCAGAAGTGTTGGTGCTACATTGATCAAACTTCATGTTTTTTACATTTATTTGTCTACTTAAAACAAATTTGAATAATGTAGGACCCCCAATATTACGTGCTCAAAGAAGATGTTAGTCCTTGTATTTTTGGTCCTGTTGAGAAACAAAGATGGTCTTATGCGTGTGCAAAGCAAATGACAGATAGGCTAATTTATGGTAAACAAGGAGTTGTATTTTGCTTTTGATTATGATAGTTATGATTATATTTTCTTCTTTTTCTTCTTCTTAACTTACTTTTCAGAATTAATTAATCTGTAGCTGAGCATGCGGAGAATGGCCTAAAGTTCACTATTGTGAGACCTTATAACTGGATTGGGCCTAGAATGGACTTCATTCCTGGTGTGGATGGCCCAAATGATGGTGTCCCCAGAGTTTTAGCTTGTTTCAGTAATGTAACATCAGCTAGCTGATTCTGTTTCTTGTTCATGTCTTCATGTTATTGATATATATACTCCGCTGTTTTTCTCAAAGCTTCTTGTTTCAGAATCTCCTGCGTGGCGAGCCGCTCAAACTCGTTGATAGTGGACACTCTCAGAGAACTTTTCTCTATATCAAAGATGCAATTGAAGCTGTTTTGTTAATGATTGTAAGTTAAAGAGGTGAATTTTTTGGAGTAAACATTTATTTTGGTTCTTAAATGTGTGAAGCAATGTCTATATTACCAAAACATCAAAAACATCCCCAAGTATGTCATCTATTAATAATTTCATGGACCGAACTGACTAACACAAGACACATTCAAAACCCAAACTAACTAACAAAAAGATATATCTAATGATTAAACTGATTTACAAAAGACACATCCAATAATATGTTTGTAATTTTGATACATTCAAGAACTATAGAGATACCACTTGACATATCCAAGGACACAAATGGCTGTTTGATGAATTATTGGTTTTTATGATGCTATCATGTCAAATGTAGGATAATCCTGACAGGGCAAATGGACACATCTTTAATGTGGGAAACCCAGATAATGAAGTATCTGTGAAGGAACTAGCTGAGCTTATGATACAGGTAGCTTTTAAATTAGTCTTTAGATAGGTTCGTGCCTTTGACTTTCAAGAAAATTAAACAGCTTTAGTTCTTTTTTTTTTTTTCATCAAGGTATATGCCAAAGTGGCTGATGTACCTGCCTCTAGTTTATCAACTCTGGATGTGAGTGCAGAGGAATTCTATGGTAAAGGCTATGACGACAGCGATAGGCGCATCCCAGACATGACAATTATCACAAGGCAGCTTGGTATTCTGACATGAAATCTTTTGAATCTATAATATTGTTCTGCAGAATTTCAACATTCTTCTTACTATTTATTCTTCTGTTGTTAGGTTGGAAGCCAAGTACATCTCTTGATGAACTGTTGGATTCTACTCTCCAATATCAACATCAGACATATTCTCATGCTATCAAGACAGAACTATCACAACCTTCAGCTTGACTAACTGCAACAAGTTGAATTGAAGATTTAGTTTACTTCTTATTTTTATGTAAACATGTCACTGCCATGAATGAGAGGCAATCTGATAAATGTATATGATGCACTAATTGTGAAGTCTAGATCACAAGTCTAGTGTAGTATATCTATAGTCATGTCTTCTGCTTATTCTTCTTGTAGCTTTTTTATGCAAATCCTTCCTCTTTTTTGTCTTTTAGAGTATAGCACTTGATTTCTTTTAAATCAACCCAATTTGTGAGAAGTTTAAATTATATTTCCAAGCCTTAACAGATTAAATTATACTTCCAACCTTTAACTTAAATTTATTTTAACACAAATGAACCAACAACAAAAAAGTGTACAAGCCAGACTAAAATAATCATTTAAATTATTTCATTTACAACGAAAATTGTAAAATGTTACACTATTCTTACGAGGAAATCTTGCATATATTTGAGCATAAACTTAGACATACATCTAAAAAATATAGAAAGAAAAAAAAGATTAAACAATATGTATTTATGTGTTTGTGCCCAAATGATGTGCCCAGCCAAGTATTTTCCTTACATCTGCATATCAGCATATGCATGCATGGAAAAACGCAATTTTAGCGTGCAGGGTTTTCTTAGTAGTAATCAATGAAAATTTCAAACCAAACATAATATGGATGTACGTCTAAAAGCTTGTGATGCTTCATAATCTCAAGCTAAATCCAAGGTAAAACAAAATATCAAAGAAAGAAAAGTTACAACCAAAGAAAAACTGATTACAAGTGATGTTTGTCATCGAGTTATGACAGAAATGATGCAGCAAAAACTAAATTAAACAACATCCTAAGAATCTATGCAACACCAACTATGTAAGCATTCCATGAATCTTGTTGCTGAAAACTTGTTGTCTCTTCATATTTTACATCCTTTGCTACACCAAACCCCTCAGTTCTTGTAATTTCTGAGCTGTCAGGCATCGCTCGAACCCAAAAGTGAACAGACTGAAATCCAGCCTCTTCTAAGCAATCCCTGATCTCAGGCAATGTCCACCTGAATAACAAACACTTTATAAGGTCAGAAACCACAAAAAATACAAAATGTAACAAGAATACAATAAAAGTTTGAGCTATTGGAAAATATTCGTATATGATTTGAAGGGTAACCATAAAAAGCAACTTACAGCCGCCAGCTGTATGAAAATGCATGGCGAAGTTTTCTCTGTTCCTTTTTCAAATGAAAATGAAGGCTAATCCTTGTTTTCCGTTGAATAATATCGAATTCAGCTTGCTCCCATACATACTGCAGATTTTGATCACAAAGTTCAGATCATAAAACCATTTTCCAGGAAAATATTCACAGTCACAGCAATCCCATATTGGTTATATTTAATAACTTCAATGTTTGATAATCATAGAAATTCACATCAAGAACCTTATACCGTAAAATTAGGAAATCTTCTCTGAAGCCTCAACTTGTTCTCTGAAGATGTACCTCCATATAAATCCATTACAAAAATTCCACCTTTCTTTGACAAGGCATCACGAGCATGCTTGAAATAAGAAACCAGATCAACTCGTTTATGTAGGCAACAACAGCTGTAGTTAAAAGCACACACAATATCTCTTCCATTCAGAGGAAAGTTTTTCTTAGTTAACTCGTCGTCTCGAGCCGCAGAGTTTGTTGGAATGTCAGACTCAAGCACATCATCATTCTGGAGGTTCTCTGTATTCTGCGACAGTGAAATGTTCCTTACGAGCTCCTCAGGAACCATTTCCACTAGTTTAGACTGCAGAGGTTGTAGGACATTCCCATGAAAGAGAGATATTCTAGAAAACCCATCAGGCCCAATTTTAGGTATATTATTTTCCAGGCACCAATTAAGTGCCTCGAGATCCAAATCTAATCCTAAAGCTGTCTTTCTTGGATCACTACGAAGCCATTCTGTACTGCCAAATGTAAATCAATGCAAGATAAGTAGATCACGGCCAACGTAAATTATCAACACATATAAAGGATTAAGTGACACTAATTTAACGCTTTGAGACATACAAGAATCAGCAATAAAAAGTTTAGAAATGAAACATCGTGAGGAATTAAATGTAGACTTCATCCAGGATATAAAGCAACCATGTAATTAAAAATCAAATCAGATTTTACATGCACATAAATAATGAAAGAGCATAACCCACAAATAATCATAACAATAATCGCAAGTGATCCAAACCAATAGTAATTTGTCAGTAATATTGGTCATAGTGAACAATTTCTTTAAGCACGTTTTAACATTTAGAAGACAAGACAACTTCAAGTCGTCAACTTATCCAAGGAGATCACAATTTTATGTCAAAAAGGGGTGAGATAAGATAAGCAAACCTTCAAATGGAATGCACTATTAATGATTATAACAACAAGAGCCTATTTGGATCAATTGAGCTTATCTATTGGCATAAGCACTTGTGAAACTGTTTGGGAGAGCTTATGGAAACAATTAATGACATGTCGATAAATTGTTTTCAGCTTATTTTTATAAGCTTTCAATGATAGCTTATGAATTGAAAACAACTTATAACTAATACGAAAAACAGTTTAACTTTAATTTATCTTTTGTTATAGAAATAACTTATGCATATAAACACTTATATGATAAAAGCTTACTCTATAAGTGCTTAGTTAAGTAGTTTAACCTAATAGATGTTAGCAACAAGAATAGAATGAGAGAATATACCTAAGGAGCGCAGTGCCACAAAAATCTTCTTGAAGATGAAGAGGCATCCTTCCACCCACGTACGTGAGAAAGAACTTTTGCAAATAACTAATGTCTCCTTTGGGAGACTGCAATAACAAAATAGAAAAAACATGAATCACAAAAGTCGCTGTGAAAACAGCTTACGACATGTCCATAAACTGCTTTATTTATTTTGTAAACTCTCCAGGATAGTATGAAAATGAAATAGCTTATAGCGTATATGAAGAAAAAAATTGACTTTATTTTATCTTTTGTTATACAAACTAACTAGTATCATTATATGATAAGCTATAAACACTTAAGCTGTTTATCCAAACATGGACTAAATCAAAATAACCAATTAATTTGGCTGCTACTAAATGGAAAAAAAAAAAAAAACACTAAGTAACACACTCACATACTTCATAAAGACTAATTGGTAGAGTTTATCAAAACAACTTATGACATACCCATAAGTTGTTTTCAGCTTATTTCCACAAGCTCTTCATGATAGCTTATATAAAAAACTATATTTTATTTTCGTTATAGAAATAACTTAATACATAAGCTACAAGCTTCTAAGTAAAGCGTTTACACAAACATGACCTAAATCACAAAAACCAATTATTTGGCTGCTGCTAACAAAACAACAACAACCAAACCCACTAAATAGGGTCGGCTACATGGATGGAATAGCAAATCTCTTTCCCGCTCATTAATCTCAAGTTCTTTCGTAATAGTTTTTCTAGGTGTTCCTCTTTGGCTCTATCGATTTGACTAACCTCCATTTGATCTACTCTTCTTAACAACAGAATTAAGCAACAAGTTTTCATCAATGCACGATACCATCATTCACCTAAAAATGAACCAAACAAAGAGAAAAAAAAAAACTAATAAGGAACAGAAACCTGAACAGATTGTTGGTAAAGGAGGAATTTGGAAGGCATATCATGTGATCGTTGTTGATGATTTTCATCTTTCTCTTCTTCCTCTTCATTGTTGTTGTCAGCATCATCAGAGGCTTCTTCTATTTCTTCTTCAATGTCGTTTTGAGAGGGAGAAAGCAGCGTTGAAGAAGAAGAAGATAAAGGGTGTGTAGTGTAATCTTCATTGTCTTGAAGATAGTAATCTCTACCTCGTTGAGTTCTATCGTGTTTTTGTTTCTGCTTGTCTCGCTTTCCCATTCCGCCGCTAAAAACCCAAAACCCCTAATACCGTCGTCTACTCTACTCTCTACTACAAATGAAAAACAAGCCAACAACTTTAATTCACTCACTCTCACTCATATTTTATATTTGCTAAATTTATTTTTCAATAACTCTCTCCCTAACTAACTGAATAGTTATCAAAATTAGAAATTTTATATCGAAAATAATACATTTTAATTTTTCTTTATTTTGTTTTAAAATATATAATAAATATCATCATAATTTAATTTAGTGATTTTTAAATTCAAACTCTACAATTTTATAAAAATTTATTGATATTCAACGACACTATCAACAATTACAAAAGAATTAAAACGACGATGATAATTTAAAAAGAAATGATATTGGAACACGAATCCAAACACAAGTTATATGGACCCCACATATTCTCTCTCTTTATTAAATGTCTTCTCTTTTTTTACTTTCTCTTTTTTTTTTTTTACTTTCTCCCCTTTTTTTACTTTATCTTTTTTGTCGATTTTTTTTTTGTCTTCCTCTCCAAAAACAAACACATTCATCTTCCCTTTCTTCCATTTCCTCATTTTTCCATTTATTTACAGATTTTAATCAAAATTTTTATTAAGTAACTTGAGCAACTTTATCTCCTCATTTGCAAGGTAACTTGGTACATTTTTTTGCTTATATACGGTTTTTTTTATTCATACACGTTTTCTGGGTTCATAGCTGGTTTTTCTGCTTCTGATTAATAATATAAACATTATTGGTTAATGAAATATTATATGTGGTTAATGACTTATTTTTGTCTAAAACTTAGGGTTGTGAACTATTAATCAATCATGTTAATTGTTTTTGTCTAAATATTAAGTTTCATCACTTTTAATCAATTATGTTAATCAGATTTGAAATGTTAAGTTTCATATTATGTGATTAGTAGTGTTTAAATTATGGGTTTTCTGATTTTTTGTTTCTAGTTAATAGTGTAAATATTATTGGTTAGTGAAGTACAATAGGTGGTTAATAATCAGATTGAATTATTTTTTGTAGTTTTTGTGTGACATTTGCGCTATCAATTGAAACTTCATGGATTGTGGTACTATTGAAGATGAAGGTATCAGGGTTGACAACTTTGATGATGATGACAACACATGTTGTTGGGAGCCTGCAATAGAGATGTGTTTTTCTTGCTTAGAAGAAGTCAAATCATTTTATGAAGAGTATGCTTCGAGAAAGGGTTTTGGGTGGAAGATTAGATCTTCAAGAAAAGGGCAAGATAGGGAGCCATGCTACTTAATTTTATCATGCTCAAGATAGGGGGCTAAAGTGTCAAAAATTCCATGTACGTTTGAATGGAGTTGTCATAATTTGAGTTCGATTTGCATTTGTCAAATGAAGGTTGATTTCATGCAACAAATTTGGTAAACATGCATGTCTCGCATGTATCTGAAAAGTATTGAATATATGGTTAATATTGATAAATAAATTGAAACAATACAAATACAACTAATATATAAATTTCTTATATTTTTTTCATTTGTCGGTGTCATGTCTTAAAGCATCAAAACTGTATAAAAATAAATACCAACATTCAAAAACTAGCAATTTACTTTGAAGGTATAATAATAATAATAATAATAATAATAATAATAATAATAATATTGTATTTGAACCGACAAAGACAAAAATAGAAACATAGAAGTCAAAAATAGAAACCCTAAAAATCAAAAAAATCCTAAACGAAGAAAATAAAATAGAAACCCTAAATCAATAACTAAAAATAGAAACGAACAAGCCAAAATAGAAACCCTAAATCCTAAACAGAGAAGTAAAAATAGAAACCCTAAATCAATAACTAAAAACTCTAATGATATGGAAAAGTAAACTTACAATGACTTAATAGGACGAAACAGAGAAGATCGGTGAAAACAACAGAATGATGGAATGGTGGAACAGAGAAGATAGAGAAGAAGAGAGAGAAAGAGAGAAAGAAAGGGTTTTTAGTAATGGAATAAAAATCTTAAAATGACTAAAATGTCTCTAAGTATATATACGTATTTATGTTTATATACATATACGATATATGTGTTTGTATATGTGTTTATAAGTGTGTTGAAATAATATTTCTCTAATTTAAATTTAGCTACCACTAATTAATCAAGCATAAAATCCTTACTCTTATATTCACATAAATTAATATTAAAGAGGTATTTGTTTAGAACTAAGGTTAATATATTAGTAATCATTCATTAGAAATTAAATAATTGAGCTATAACTAAAAATAAATGTTGAAAATATTATGCTATAAGTATAAAAGTAAATATTAATTTTAATTTTAAATTTATAATTTTTAAAAATGTACATGAGAATGATCGAAATAAAAAATGTGTTTACATTTTTTGTTTTATTTTAGCATTGATATAAATATATTAAACTTAATAACTTAAAAATACATTACATTTCTAAATTGAGTGGATATATATTGACTTCAGAAGAAACTTTTGTTTGAATTGCTCTACCACTGACTCTTTATATACATTACATTTTTTAAATTATATATTTAATATTTTATATTATCTTTAACAACCATACATACCAAAAATTACA
>JBBPBS010000249.1:4796484-4873984 GCA_037974835.1 Cicer judaicum
TTTTATTGAGAATTTTCTTATAATGTCTTAAACATTAATAAAGTAATCGTTAAAAAATTCAATGAATATAAAATAGTTGGCATAAATTCAAGGATGGAAAATGGAAGAAAAAATTTAAAGGACTAAAAGTAGATGAATTTTTTTTTTAAGGTCTACAAACAAAATAGTGAAATTTTATAGAGACTAAAAATTTATTTAATTCTAAAGTATATAGATATTTAAGAGATACAAAATAATTAAATAAATATTTATTTTTTAAATATTTCGTCTATATATGTCGATCTTTTAGATAATTAATTAATCTCATATATTTATTTTAATTGGAACATGTATCAACTATAATTAATTATTTTAATTGTCATTATAATTAACTACACAAGTGTGATCTCCCGAATTTAGAACAAGATGTTTCTCATATATTATTATCAACATTTACAAGTTGAACGATCCCTTAAAACATCAAAATTAATTTTATATACAATAGCAATTGGCTATAGAAGATTTAATAAATTATAAAATAGAAATTAATTATACAAACCGTTAAATCAATGATACTCTTAAAGTGTCAGATGTACTATTAAAATTTTAGTAAATCAAAAAAGGTAACAGAAATTTAATAAAATAGAAAGGAGAGTACTATATATATAAAACCAAAAATATGATTTGTAGTACACAAATATTAATTGTGCTACATAATTATTATTTAAGGTACTACGTTCAAGGTATTTCAGAAGAGTATTTTACACCGACTATTTCTTTTTTTTTTTTTACTACATACTAAATCTGAAGTTCAAATTTAAATAAATGCAAAATGTATTTGGACAAATATATTTTGATTTTTGTTTATATTTAAGTTTAAAAAGAGTATAATTTTTCCAACTACTTTTTTAAGGAATTTTCTCAAGTGTTATTATGTAAATAGCATATTTCTGTCTTAATTTTAATTTTACGTAAATAGCATCTTTATATAAATATTTATATTATAATTCTATTTGTATTTATGATGTAGTAAACGATAGAGACATTTCTTGTATATTTACAAATGATTTTCAATAGCCATATATTTGCACCCTTATAAGTGTCATGTATACTCTATTAATTGTAGGTGAGTGATTGATATTTTGAAGATCGCACAAATTATCTTTTGTAGCAGTAAATACAAAGAAAAAAATATGTTCATACACTAATTTGGTAAAATATTAGTGGTGTTTGAATTTTGTTTGTTTGTATGTTGTGTTTTGAATTTTAAAATGCATATTATAATAATCCAATAGAATATGTTACTATCAATAAAATTAGCTTAAGCGATTCTTTGGTTGTTGAGATATTTTCAAATAATTATAACATAATTAATGATCGATTACAAATAATGATGGCATGTGTACTATTTTTTTCCCTTGATGCAAGACATTTGTTTATAATGTAGATATAAATGTAAATTATAAATTTAAAGTAGTATTTTTTTTGCTTTTCGTTCACAATAGTCCACCTTATTCTTGTAGGTTGCATTTACACTTTTACATTAAAAGGGTTTAAATTCTAATATCATAGAATAATCTTGAATAATGTGTTTAAGTCATAAATCAATTAACAAAATTTGATCTCATATTTGTGTTAGTTAATTATAATGATATTTATCATATTTTTTAAAACAAACAAAAAAATTGAATACTCTCCATAATGCAACAATAATATTTAGATGGCATTTACGTAAAATATTTTAAAACATTTATATTTTAGATGTCATTTTTTATAATAGATTAATTTAAATCAATTGTTAATTAAATATATTAATAAATTAAGGCAAAAATGAATAAAATAAAATACATGAATATATAATCCTTAAGTTCTATCTCGACTTAAAAATGTCATCGCTAAGTTAGAGGTATTGTCTTAAATTCGAAAATTTCACAGTTGTGTGAATTAATTATGATATAATTTTATCATTTTTTTTAACATAATATATATATATATATATATATATATATATATCATATTAACAATTTAAGTAGGCCCAAACTTGAATTTTTTAGATTGACGGAAATAAGTATTAAGCAGACATGACATACTCAATGTAGTTTGAATTTTTTGGTGATGTTTCAGTTCATCCATTCTAGTATTATCATGGATGCTAATAATAAGTTGAAACCTAAAGAAAAAACATTGAACTCAAAAAAATAGTTAATGAGAGGAATATATGTTTTTGACCGAAGCAGAAAAGTGTATATTAAGTATCCATCATAATTTTATTTTGCAAAAGTTTCATAATTTGCAAATTTAAAAAGAAAAATAATCTATTGTGAAATGCATTACTTACCATAATAACATTGATTATTGGTGTCTATTGTTTAATTTGAAAAGATGAAAGTTTAATAGAAATTGATCAAATTTTTATGATAGAATACATATTAATAAGAAGAAAAAATAAGAATGTGAAGTCTAAAATTATCGTAGAATCAAAATGTAATTACCAACACCGCAAATATAAGAAAAAATGAAATAAAATTAAATTAAAAGATAAAAAAGAACGAATAATTTCTTAAGATGATAAAAATAAATAATATAATAAATCAGTGTAGAATCTCGTATCGGATCTTGTGAAGTTATATATATATATATATTCCATAGAAATGATTATATCAAAAGATTATCAATAGTTTGGTGTAAAAAGACATGTATTGGCTTTGCAATTGTAAATGATAGAATTCTAGATATTTTGTACAGTATATATCTAATTTTAATATTGTTGAAGATTTCAACGTAGTACTGATCAAAGAACCTACAAAATTAGATATATGAACAATAATAAAATTGATTAAAGAAATAAAAAAGAAGAGAGCGAAGGTTATAGAAAAAAAAATTATTGAAAAAATCTAAAAGAAATAAATTTATAGAAAAGAATATGTTAATTATTTGTCATTATATACACAAATACTTTTTGAAACATGCAAGTTTTTGTGTATGACATTTTGTCAAAAAAATATTTTTATTTTTTATTTTATCAAATGTGCTCACGTGATTATTTTTAGGTGCAGTTAGTGACAACAAAAAAATTCATTTCATTTATGTTTTAATGCACGTTAACAATATTCTCGTTAGAAAGTATTTAATCTGTTTCTTTTGAAATAGAAAGTATTCAATTCAAATTATCAGTTTATTTGAAAATAAGGTAGAATATGCTTGAAAGATGTTATTTTTATTTATAGCATTTGAAAATAAATATTTTAAGTAAAAAAATTAGTATTATATAATAAATGATTAATTTGCTAGATAACTGCCAATATAAATGAAAATCGTTCAAATATCTGTTTAGACCGTAAAATTAATTTAATTATTGTCAAACTTTATTCCTTGCACAATTAATTAATTAATTTATATAAATTTATTATATTTTTTTAATTTATGTACAAATATTTAAATTATAATTTGAGACGAATAAAGTATGTCTCACATGTACACACTATGTAGTGATTTAAAAATTTGGTCCACATTTATGGAAAATAATTAATTAATTATTGTTTATTTTGCGATGCACCTAGTCCAAATTATAACATTATAAATACACGCTACAATATCTAATAATCATCAAGTATCAATCTAATAGAAAATTAGACTGAAATAAAATAAAATTATTGTTCAATTTTTCAATAATATTACAACTATATGTGTTTGTGTAGACTATAAAATTAAATTTATTTTTTAATATATAATAATTAACAATCAAGCTTATTAGTAACTTTATAGTCTAATTGAAAACTTAAACGAGAGTAACTTGTTGTTTTAATAAATAGACATCTATCATGACCTAATTAGTAAGTTCTAAATAGATTATATCCTTATCAATACCAATTATAACTAAATTATAATAATAGTATTTTTTCGTAATTATGATTGAAAAGATTAGGTGATCTAATATCATGTCACATGTCACGTGTACTATACACTATTTCGTAAAACATTTGTTTATAAGGTAGATTTTAGACGCACACACAAATTCATTTTTTTATTAAATTTTTTTTTTCAAGCACAAGCGTTTCTTTGAAAGAAATCAATAGAATGTAAATTATGACTTTTATTTTAACATATGACATTTTTTTCATTGGATACAATTTATTAAGCTAAAATTTAAATCCATTTTGAACTTAAAATACTGTTTTCAAAAATAATATTATTAGATTTATTACAAATAATTCTTACAAAACTTCTTCATACCCACTAGCAATTGACTTTTTTGACAAACAAATAAGTTTTATCACCAAATAATTATTTTTAAAGGTTTTTATATTTTTGTTATTTTTCAATAAAAAAAATGAATATATCGTCAAGCAATAAAAGAAAAACCACAAACTATGCTGATATGGGGCAATGAGGGAAGTCGTGATCTTTTTGTAGTATAGCTCTGAACCCAAACCAAACAACAATAATTGGGTTTAAAAGGAAACAATTAACAGTCAAAAGAATATAAAGTTTTGAAACCAGTTGTTTTTTAAAAAGGAAAATCATTAACAGCATAGGCCGAAGCAGAGATTAAACTCTGCAACTCCTTCAGTGTTCTACCTCATATCACTGAATTGCACCTTCACTGACAAACTGAAACCAGCAGTGAATTTTCAAACTTATTTATTCACTAGAAAATTTAATAATTTCCAAATCTCATCATCAAGATACATAGAGGGGAGCTGCTCAAAATTCAAGAGCCGTTATCCTTTTTTTTTTTTTTTTAGGAAATGCAGGAGCCAGAATCTAGTGAAGTAGAATAAATACATTAACCAGATCTTGTTGGTGCTTATGACTATTCTTGGACTAGTAGCAAACATTTTCGTCAGTCATCATATAGCAATAGGAAGAAACTCTATCCATTATCTTTTACAGAGAACAAGTTCCACAACAAAGTGAGCATATCAAATCAACGATATAACTGTTATATATATATATATATATAATATACTCTAATAACTTCCTATATTCGATTTCATCAACCCGGTATGCTTCACCTCAGCAAAGTGACTCAAAGCACTATTCCCTAACAGAAGGAAAAAAAAATCAGAAGTTAGGAAACAATTCAAACATGAATATACTACACTAAGTAATATGCACACTATCATCTCCAAATGCTAGGAAAGACATGACCTGTGTGATCAACCCATAGGGCATAGGCTGAGATATTCAGGAAAGTCAGCCTGACTTTTATGGCAAAGATGTAAAGTTTATGAAGCAAATGATTATAGAATCAGTTTAAAGCAGAGCTGAAATATAAAAACATGGGATTCAACATAAGAATATAGAATAACACCACTTTAGATAATACCATGCATTAATGGACAGCAGCATTTCATAATCTGATGTATATTTACAGCCTGATATGATATCTCTTGTGCATCAATTCACTCACAGACCTTTTAACCACACCAATGCAAATCAATGTGGTTATCATTTATCAAATAGAATTATAAATCGTGAATAAGAACTATTTTCCAAATTGTGAATTGAATCTTATTACTAATCATAAGATACATTATCAATAAAATAATGATGTTATTAAGTAAAAAAAAGTTAAAATAGGTGACATGTGCAAAAATATAAGGAAATATATTACATACGAACCACAAAATTACTCAAGATTAAAGTCCTAAATCAAGATAACAAAAGGATAGTGGTTGGCTACACAAAATCAACAAAAAAGGTGTCTGACTACTCACTACACAAGTTTAGGGGAAAATTGTGATTTATCAAAATGAACTGAGATTCTTGTTACAATCTATGTCCAAACAAGAAATGATTTGTGTGTATCATAAGATACTTGACAACCATGCGATTCAATGCAACCAATATTTTTTGAAAAGTCATCTGCTAGCAAAGTAAATGCAAGACCGTGCAATCATGTCTAACTAATTGAAATGCATCATCAACATTGACAACAAATATTATAAACATCAATCGTTGCATGGAGCAAACACTTCACATAATTTCATCATCAAATAATATCTAATTATTTGCCCAACAAGTCAATAACATGAGTGGAGAGAGAGAGAGAGAATATTTGCTTTATGAAAACACAAGGGAGTTTTTAGAACAGTGCAAAGGGTGCTTGAGAGAGTTTAAACTTTGTAGGAAAGTCAAAGCTTTGTTTTCTAGTATTTTTAAAATTGAGGCACAAGCCCATAAAAATTCACTAAAATGAAATTCATCCAAAAGTGAACACAAATAACAAATTCTTTATGTCTGCTTTTGACATGCATTAACTTAATGGACAATTAAGGCAGACAAAGCAAAAACAGATGACCTAATTTCATTACATGAATTAACCCATAATATTTGTTTAATAAGATGAATACTAGTTTGCAAACTAGAACCTCTATAAATGATAAGGCACAAACATATGAAGACTCGTGACTCACACTCTAGCCTAAAGTTTAGCACATAACTCAAGATTGCTACTCTGGGCAGCAAACAAAAGTATTACCTTTAGGTTATTAGTTAACTTTTGTAATTTCTATAGAAGAACTCAGCAGTTATCAATTTCTAATTCATGGGACATGATTACCACTTGAAATGACTGGTGATCATAGATATCAGGAGATCTCTTAGACTCGGTATGGATTATGATAGACTACACCCCATTGTTCAATTCACCTTTTAGAAGCAGATCCAAATGTATTATTTTTTATGTAAATAATTGAAGTTTTTTGGCTTGTTTCATTACTGAGCAAAATTTTCATTAAAAACTTTTTTAGGAATTGATTATTTTTTAAGATAATGGTTTCATTTTCTTAAACTATATTATTCTACTTAAACGGGGCAGCACATCCTCAGCACGGGTAAGAAACTTTTGTCATAGTGACACTGACATGAAGTCTATATAAGACTATAATGGTAAATGTCTAGGTGGTTTCTCTTCCTATTTATGATAGGTGGAAATGGTGTCACGTGCTAACTAAGTTTTATAAATAGTATAGGATGGATATCCACATTCCATATAGCAACAAATGAATAACCTATAAAAGAAAATAACCATTTGTGGTTTGGTCTAGTTCCCAGAACATGGTGAACCACAGTTCGAATCCTCGCAGGAAGATAGTGTCCAAACATTTCCTAAATGTGATTGTCTTAACCCAAAAGACCTCAGGCAATTAAACAACACATAAACTCATATGAAACAAATATTCAAAAATTGAATAAATAGGAAAACCAAAATGCACACATACCACTGAATAAGGGAGCCAAAAAGAAAATGCTGCATAATAGGAACCTTCTCCAAGACTTCAGCTTTATACATCTTAAGCAATCCACTGTTAACCTTCTTCCAATTAGGCACCCCACTGATATCATCCAACATAGGTGAATGCTCAGCAAAATGACCCTTCTTCACGTTCATAACAAAACTAATGCAGGCAAGGTAAAGATACTCATTAGAGAAATTATCCAAAATATCCTTGTTGTGAATGGATTTTGGCTTCATATACTTATGATCAATCAATTGTGAAGACCCAAATATAAAGGGTAAAAAGTGGTAATCATCAAGCCCCCAGACACCATGTGAACCTGCAGGTTCCAAACAATAAACCAATTGCAAATTTCTCATCAATTCAAGGTACTTCACAAAAACCCTACTTACTACAGCTGGGTAATCCTCTTCTCCAATCACCCCCAATCTCGCCAAGCAATAAAGCCACGCTGCGAAATTCGTTTCATGTCCGGTTCCATAATCGATTCGGCTTGAGTTCCCGAAGCTATCGGAGAAATACGGAACGAGTTCAACGGTCGCCGGATGAAGATTCTCCGGGAGAAACCGGAACATGAGGGAGGAACCGGAATTCACGAGGCGTTCATGCCAGCTTCGGTAAGCGATGTTACCGTATCGTGCGGCTTGTTGAATCGGAGGAATTTCGTCGATCCATTGGGTTAGGGTTTCGAGGATGGAAACAATGGTATTGGTGGTTTCGGATTGGTGGCATGGATCGGAGATTTTCCGGCCGCGGATTGATTCGGAGAGTGCAACGATAAACCCGAGGAAGTTTTTCCCGGAATCAGAGTCGTGAAATCGGCGAATATCTTCGGGGGTTTGGATACGTTTGATTGGGATTTGAAAATGGTAAGGTGGTGAAGCTATGGGGACGTGTTGTGCTTGCGGGACCGGAGCGAGGATGATGGCGCGTTGTGAGTTTGGGTCCGGTGGGATCGCCGGAGCGCGGATGGGACGGTAAGTTGGCGGTGGTGAGATTTCTGAGAAGGATGGTGATACTGGTGGTGGTGCGAAGGTTGTGGGACCACCACACTTACAGCACGTGCCGGTTGTGGGTAGTGATTGCGATTGAGGGGAGGTTGGACAGTGATTGTCTTCGTGGTGGTGGTGGTGGTGATGCTGAGATTCTTCCATTGTTGATTGCAGAATGTAGTGAGAATAAAGTGGAAGAGGAGAAGGAAAAACGAAGTGTGTCGTTCGTTTATGGGCTTGGCCCAGTTTTTTTTACTATTTGGGCTTTTTTGTGAAAATTGGGTCCCTGTTGGGTTTCAGGCTTTCAGCACTCAACAATGTTTTTGCACTATGCTTTAGAGACTTTATTCTTCCACCCCAATAATCTCTGAAGTAATTAATTTATGTGTGTATTTTGATGATTTTCTATAATAAAGAGAGAGAAAGAAAAAACTACCTACTATTTATAGCTATTAACTATTCTAGAGTTTATTCTCCCTTTGCTTCACCTTTATGAAGCGCGATCTTTGTTAGTCTCAAGATTATCAACAAGACCGATAATATGGCTACGGCTCGAACTTCCTACTTATGATTATATTTTTATTTTGAAGATTTTTTTTACTATCTTGATTTTAGATTCTTATTATGATTATGATATTGAACATTTGTTTGTTATGGTCTTAAGTTATGACCCCCATACATGGATTTTTATCACATTTTCTTTGTTTCTTTCTATTAGTCCCGCATTTGCTATTATTAAAATCTCTCATTTATTTATTGAACAACCTTTGTTGATATTCGAGAAAAAAATAAAAATAAAACTTTCGTTGATATTCAATTGCTTGTTTTTTTCATTTTCTTTATCAAACTGCTAAAAAATAATTAGACACTATAAAAGAAAAAAAGTGACAAACGATTATAGTTATAAGAGAAAGAAGTTGGAAATTTATATCATTTCAGGAACTAATTTGTTTCTAAAAAACATGATAATACACTCCATGAATCATCACAAAATTTAAGAAAAAATATATTTTAAAAGAAAGTATGAGATAAGGATTTGATTTTTAAATTGAAAATTGAATTAATCAGTTTTTAGTTTAAAAAAATTGAACTGGATCGATTTTCAATTTGAAAAATTGAACTAAATTGATTATATAATTCAGTGAATCAATTTTTTTGCTCTGAACTGAATCGTACTAGTTTTAATTTAATTTTACTTGTTCGAATTGAACTAAATTGTTATTATATAAATGATACCAAACTAAACTGTTTTTATATTAGATAAAACTGAATTGTTTAATTTATATAAGTTTTTTTCCTTTCGTATAGGTCAAATTTTACATAATTACCCTAATTACTACTAAAAAAATATCATATAATCTTTTTTCCACATCCTCAAACTCAGATTCATGAGAAAAAGAAAGAGCATGTTAACTTTTAAGCAAATTTGAACATACTACTCATGCTTCTAAAATCATGACATTAATAACTGAAATTTTGTTCAAACCATCTACATATAAAATGTATTTTTCAAAAGGCCTACAGATTCTGCAAAGTCTAAGGCTTTCCAAAGTATATTTTAGAAGAAAAAAAATCAATTTTGTGAAATTACTTCCAAATATGAAAATAGTCTTAAAAAATATGATCCATAGGCTCAAATAATCCTTTTACATCAAAAGAATTACTTCAATTACAATGATTCCTAAACTCATATAGAAAATAAAATAGGAACAAATGCCTTCGATCGCCAAGACTAATGACGTTGGCAGATGTCGTTGCATAGAGCCTTAGAGAAATTGTCTTTGCAAAAAAGAGTACTTCTTTTATTTATTTATTTTAAAAAAAAAACTTAAAATACAATTCAAAGTTTGTAGAACTAAAAATATTGTAACAAAATTACCTTTCTCAAAGGTTTCAAGTTCTTCAAGGTCCTCATCAAATATATTTGAGAAATGAGATCATTTCCGTCAATCTTAAGTGCAAACAAACACCTCTCCCATCGTAGGTGTAAGATTACTACGATGAGAATCCAACACCCTTCCTCTAGTGCTGAAAGTGTAACACTCTGACCCTAAACCCTAAATTTTTTTTTCTTTTCTAAACAATGAAATTATTTCGAAACAAATAAATAAATATAAACTTTCAAACATTTTTTTTTTCAAGGTAAAAAGTATCACATAATCACGAACACGTCGAATAAATTCAATGGTTCCATCAGACTTAACAACTTGAAATCACAATATCCAACAACAAAATCTTTTTAGAAGTACATATACTTATGTGTTAAATTAAGTGCAAATATAGTCCCAACCGAATGTCACTATCAGAGCGGGAATTCCCAAAATAAAATACTCAAAATAACATCAACACAATGCATAATAATAAAGGTCTCCAAGACATGATGGCTTCCGCCTCTCCGATGGTACTAGTCATCACATGCAACTTACAACTCGTCTGCATCCATTGCAAACGCCAAACACAAACAACGAGGGAGTGAGCATCGAAATTATGTAATAGTATAAAATACACGAGGAGAACACGCAAGCAATCAAATTATCACAACCTCAAAAATAGTCAAGTGTATAATATCAACGATTTATCAAATTTATTCACAATAAGATAATCACAAGGATGAAATGCTATGCATGTCCTATACTCTACACTTCATTATTTGGTACCATTCTACTCTGATGTACTTGGTTAGGAGGTCTGATACTATGCCACTACAAGAGTGGACGAACAATTCATGAATGGCCAAGTCCTCATAGATCCCCTCAACTCAACCCGAGACACATGTACGCGACGGTTTGGGTACTCTTGTGTTGCACGGTAGCTCCCGCCTTAAGGAATAACCCACTAATCCACTTAGGAATTCCCCACTAGAGGTACTCCCAAGGTCTATCAGTCTTACCTTACAGTTCGACTGTATCCCTCCACGATCAGACTCATTCAGTTGTACTTCCCTGAATCACTAGTTTTGTCAAACCCTCCCTATATGATGACAAAATAGTTCTAACTCCAAAATCACAACTCAACAAATTTCAATTTGACTTCACATCATTCATCATTATGTACATATATCAGTCAATCACAATTAAATCCAATATTCTGGTTTGCACTACTCACAATATCAATCACAAATAAAAGGTCAAACAGTGGCATATTCAAGTGATATCACAATTTCATTCAAGTAGCAAGAATACTCCAGTACATATCATTCATATAGTAACAATCAACATAATATTCATAAAATCAGACATCATACAATCTTGGTATAAATAATTTCACGGCAATTCTATTGATTGCTAAATTATATTTTAATCCTCACTATTACCATTCACATTTCATTAATTAATTATTATTACTCAATAGGGCTCAACCGTACGTAGTAAGCCCCAAATGAACATTTGAGAATTTCAGTATTCCCGTTCATCCCACGTTATTTTATACTCATAAAATCGAACCTCATCTCACCCCTTACCTTAGCTGAAGATTTTTCCCAACGAAGGCGATCTGTTGATTTAATGTGTCACGTCTTCGCCAACCACTGTCTCTAACAGTCCACAAGTGAGAATAAATCAACGCAACAACCAATTACAAATTAGTTACTTGCTCCAATAGGTAATTAATTAATTTATTAATAATACATTGATACTTTATCTAATAATACATTAATGCATTGTAATATAATTCAAAAATATATTTAATACCGTTAACACACATATTACTATAATAAAATTTTATTTAACAAAGTATGATAGAAAGAACTTAATATTATGTCTATAGAATATATATAGTTTTGTTTTATAAATATATTTATATATATCACATGAACGCAAATAATAATAATTAATTATTACTTATTATTGACTATACTTAATTTTATAACATAATCAAATAGATTAAACTATTTAGGTGAAAGAATCAATTTGCCTCTCTGCCTTATTTTGATTTCACGGCAATTTGTATGAATCGTATGCTGTCTTATCGGAATTAATTACTTACTTCAATGAGTTATCCTCCAACAATTCCCTTTAGAAATCAATTGCATCTAATGGCTGATTTACTAACTTATTTTCAGGAAGTTTGTATAACAACAATTCTTATATAGCATAATCCATTTGTTGACAGAAACAAAGACAAGGCTTCTAAAATTCCAAAGTAAAGACTCAAATCATGGCTATACAAATTTATTTTGGGTTTGTGATTTTCAACTTCTTAACTTTCATCTATATATACATTCCTTATCCTATTGTACTAACAAAACATGTATTATTATTAAAGCTAATTGATGGAATTAGTGAAACATATCTTATATGATTTGGTATTAAAATTGGAATTGGGATTTGAAATTGGAATTGTTATTGAAGCTTGAAATTGGAATTGGAATTGTGATTGGAGCTTGAAATTGGAATTGAAATTGTGATTGGAATTGGAAAATGGATTCAAATGGGAATCAGCTGAAATTGGAAGTAAATTTGGAATGTGGTTGGAATACGGCTAATGGAATTGCAAATCCTAATATGCTGAATTAGAATGCGGCTCTTATGCGATACTCTCTGATTGGGATGCGGCTTGTTTGTTTGGAAGGCTACATATATACATATATATACTACATAATAGCCTAGGTTGTTATCATTATACTAATAATAACAATAATTATTATTATTATTATTATTATTATTATTATTATTATTATTCCATTCTATTAGAACTAACTCTTGGTATTATTTTATTTATATCTATATACATATCTATTTATTTTATTTTTTTTATTTTTTTTATAAGTTAAATATGATTAATATTAATAATTTAAATCAATTACTAAAGCAAACACACAGACACACCTAAAGAAATTAAAACACATATTAACACTCATATAAAAAAATAGTATCGTGTCATTATACTATTTAAAATAAGATAATGAGAAATTGGGGTGTTACATTTATCCCCCTGTTGAAGAAAATTTCGTCCTCGAAATTTACCGGACGGAAACAGTTGTGGATAAGAATCGTGCATCTAGCTTTCGACCTCCCACGTAGCACTTTCACTTATAGCACCTCCCCAGACAACCTTAACCAATGAAATCGTCTTACCCCTTAATTCCTTGATCTTTTGATCCTCAATCCGTACTAGTAAGGTTTCAAAAGTTAGATTCTCTTTTATTTGGACCTTGTTTGACTCAATCACGTGTGAGGGATCGAAAATGCACTTGCGAAGTTGAGACACATGAAAGACACTATGAAGATTAGAAAGAGACGGAGGCAACGCGATCTGATATGCTACATTACCGACACGTTTGAGAATTTGGTAAGGTCCTATAAACTGAGGTGTAAGCTTTCGCATTTTTAATGCCCGACCAACCCCAGCTGCTGGAGTAACTCTCAGAAATACATGATCACCTTCTTGAAATTCGAGGTTTTTCTTTCTTTTATCATGGTAACTCTTTTGCCTACTTTGAGATGCTCTCATCTTTTTCCGAATCATTTTTACTTTATCAGTAGTTTGTTTAACAATCTCAGGTCCTAACACAAGGTTATCACCCGTCTCAAACCAACACAGAGGGGTCCTACATCTTCTCCCATACAACGCCTCAAAAGGGGCCATTCCAATGCTAGAGTGGAAACTAATGTTATAGGTAAATTCTATAAGTGGCAAAAAGCTATCCCAACTTCTATTTTGTTCCAACACACAAGCTCTCAACAAGTCTTCTAGGGATTGATTGGTTCGCTCAGTCTGACTATCTGTTTGTGGGTGGTAGGCTAAACTCATCCTAAGGTTCGTACCTAATTTGCTGAAATTGGAATGTGGCTCCTATGTGATATTCTCTGATTGGGATGTGGCTTGTTTGTTTGGAAGGCTACATATATACATATATATACTAGATAATAGCCTAGGTTGTTATCATTATACTAATAATAACAATTATTATTATTATGATTATTATTATTATTATTATTCCATTCTATTAGAACTAACTCCTGGTATTATTTTATTTATATCTATATACATATCTATTTATTTTATTTTATTTTATTTTTTTTAAAGTTAAATATGCTTAATATTAATAATTTAAATCAATTACTAAAGCAAACACACAGACACACCTAAAAAAGTTAGAACACATATTAACACTCATATAAAAAAAAATAGTATCGTATCATTATACTATTTAAAATAAGATAATGAGAAATTGGAGTGTTACAGAAAGCAGACTCTAATGCTTTAGTAGACACATGGATGACCAAGACTTCACGAGCAACACTTGAAAGGATGGAAAATCTATTTGAGTTGACTTTCCACTAATTCAGAATGTCAAACTCAATAAAATAAGATTCACACTCTTCAACAAGATATTTATCAAGCTCATACATGGGATTCATTCTTTGCCCAATTGGTATTTTTGTACAAGTCCATACCATGAATATCATTATGATCTTCCTCTGGTTGTGATTCTCCCATACTTTGAGAACTTTCTTCCTTACCTTCTTATTCTCGATAAATTGATTTAAAGGAAGATGAGAATTTCGTCTTTAATGTTTCACCATCTACTTCAAAAAAAAAAATCAAGAAAGTAGTTTATATATCCCAATTTGCAAGTCGGATCCAATACAATGACAATCAATAACATTACCCCAATACTTATCATATTTTACTCTTCATACTAAACCCCCGTCGACTTTATACTAGTAACATATGAAGAGTCGGAAATACGCATAGTAGCGTTATAGAAAATCCTCGAAAAGGGAAGCACCGTATTAGCAAAGTACTAAAAGGCCTTTATCCTTAGATAGCTCTTTGACATACTTAACATCAATAGTCTCTAACAAATCAAAGCTTTTTTTATTATACTTCACAACCGTTTCTAACATCAAATATGTAGAATTCCATTTGGTTTTCACATCTAGACATATGAAACCTTTATAAGAAATTTTATACACATCAACGCATCCCTTAAACCTTGCCTATCTCAAAGGAGACAGTATCACATACTTAACTACTTTGCAGATTCTTGTGGTGGAAATGTCCTCGTCTTTCAAACCTTCCTTTACAATCAAACTCAAGATATGTGCGCAACACCACAAATGGATATACTCACCGTTCAAGAGCAAACAGTTCCTTGCATTCATCAACTTCTTCATAAATTTAGTTATGGCGTCGTTAGACAATGCATTATATACCGTTATACTAAAGACTTGATTCAACTCCCAAGCATTGAAACATGTCTCAACTTCCTTAGCCATGAATTCTCCTGTATGGCTTGTGATTTGACAAAAAATCAAGTTTCTCTTATGTAAGTTCCATCTTTAATCAATGAAATGTGCAGTTAGACTCTTGTAGCTTAAATTTTGGATAGAAGTTCATGTGTCCATCGTAAGACAAACCCTTCCACGTTGTTTTGAGATGAAAATTTTATGTCTTTCTCTCTCCACATCATAAAGTGACCAAATAACACGCAGCATGATGGAATATCAAATCGTGGTTGTAAGAGACATTCACGAATTTAAAAAAAAAAAAAACACATTTCCACAAATCGAAAAGGAAGCTCTACGCCCACAAACATTTTCACAAGCTTCAATCAACACGCCTCTTGGTGAAAATTTGAATGAGGTGAAGAGACAACACCTAATTCCCCTTCAATAGGCTTTGTTAATAGATATGTTTTTTTTTGCCTTTTGTGTTTTTGATTATCGGGATGGTCTTTATATCTTTTCAACTGAACAATGTAATACTCCAATTTTGTTCCATTAATTAAAAATAATTTCAAAAAATAAGTAATAATATATTTAATAAAAAAAATTCACTTATTATTATTATGTCTATATTTTTTTTTGCAATTTAATAGTTTTAAAACTTCTTTTTATATAAGATAAGATGAACTTTAAAAAAAAATAATTAATTAGATGAGATATTTTTTTAATCTTTTAGGACACAAATTACAATAACTTGATAGTTCTAACCTTCGTTTCTATGAAAAAATTAATCTAAAATAAACTTTTAAATTTGATTAATTAGATGTGACATCCATTTAGTCTTTGAGTTTTTCTAAAACACAAGTGATACAAGTTTTAAAGTTTTTTTTATAATAAAACTATTTTAAAACGGGTTAACTAGATAAGACTTCATTTTAGTTATTTGAGTTTTTAAGACACGAATTGTACAATTTGATAGTCTTAAAACTCGTATCTTAGAATAATTATTCAAATCAAATAAACTCTTTTTTTTTTGTCAAAACAATTATTATTTTTATCAGCAACAAAACACATTTTCTTTTTCAAAAAATCAAAATATTCGCATTTTCTATACAAGAAATATGTAACTTTGATTTCTTCATTGCACTGAAGATACGTAGGAGCAAAATCGCACTCTTATATTTAAAATACACTTTTATCTCTAGATTATTTTATTAAAAAAATAGTATATTTGTAATTTAAAAAAGAAGAAATAAATTTATATAAATCAATATTAATTTTGCACAATTAATTATAAGTAACCGTATTTTAACGGATGTCGTAGTGTGCTAATACATTCCTTACACATAATCGACCCATGAACCCAAAATTTGGTTTCAAATACCTTTTTCTATATGAGAGTTTCCCAATATTTTCTCCATTTTAAAATAAATTATAATGACAACTCCATTGAATTCGAGAAATACTTGAAATTTTAACCATGACACACAATCATAACAATTCTCTCATCCTTGAATTTAATATGGTTTCTACAATAATAACATTTGACTCGTTGACTTGAATTAGACACTTCACTAAAATGATGTCATGCTTGCGATCGATTTTTATGCTAAGATAGTGGAAGAAGAGCTCATATAACTTCATTGTAAGAGACAACTAACGTGATAACAATATGTTCTTCATTCTCTGTTAATGATAATCCACTTAATTACCTATTAACGACATTTATTTAAATAAATATGATTAAAAAATCTATTCCTAATCATCTCTTGAAACAAAAATTGAACTAAACAACCTTCAATAACAAAATGAAAAATATATTGAAATTGAGCTGCAATTGACATGACAATAAATTTTTAAATAAATGTAATTAGTTAGTTTCCTAAAACATCATACTACTATTAATTAATAATAAACAATAAAGTAGCAACTGTCAAGTCGGACTTTTGCTTACTCAACAAAGCCTTCTCCTTCTTGGTAAACAACTTAATTAGGACGACCTATTCACATAAGCATGAAAGAATGAAAACAAAAATTCCAACACTTAACAAACCATTTATATGCAAACAATGAGAAGTAGCAGTGAATAAAATGAACATATTTCGAAATTCAACCATATCTGAATAAATCCATTTGATCACAATTGAATTTCTTTATTTATATCACCATCCATAAAATGTGAAGTAGCACCAAATTAAGAGTCCATTTGGATAAACTTCTCCAGAAGATATATCAAACATATCCTACAATAACTATAAATTCACGGTACAATAACTTCTTCTCATATAAATTAAAATCAGCCTCTATATTTTAATTTTTTCATAAGCTCTCTCATTTAACTTTTTGTAAAATGTCAGTAAGATCATAAGAATTATTTTCCATAAATTTACTTTTACTAAGAAGCTCCCTTAAATTATAAGCAAATCCAAACCACACTTAGTTTTTAAAAAGATTATACATCACCAACGAAGTTAATTTTCGCTGCATTATTAGTACATATTGCAAAGAACTTGAAGTCATCTACCAGGCAACAATCGTAATAATCCTCAACAACATCCACACAAAAACAAAAAACAAAGACAAATATCACAGTTTTAATGATTCCTCTTATCTAAATTGCAATACAATCTTCATTCTTGTGTTTTTGTTTCAAACGCCTATGCTTTTAACATTAGCTTATTCCTTTACTTGTTATGATGTTATGATAAATTTTTATATATAATGCAAAACATCTGCAATGTCATTAGAGCTGTCAATTTCTTAGGCCCCCTATATATTGGCTCCACCCCACATATTAAAGGGGGCCAAAAAATCTTATAAAAATAAGGGACCCTTAAAAGAAGACCCCCAATATAAAAAAGCCCCCAAAATTACATGGGCCTAGAGGGCCCTTAGGCCCACTTAAAAAATTAATTATTTTTTTGAAATAAAAAATATTTCAATTTTTTTTTACGTTTTTATTTCTGATTTTTTTTTCGATTTATTTTTCAACTTTTTTTTTTTTGATTTTTTTAACTTTTTTTTTTCAATTTTTTTCTTCTAATTTTTATGTTAAAAATAATATATTTTAGTGTCTAAAAGAGAAACCATACAAACAAATATATTCACAATCACTAAGATTTATATATTCTAATACCATAATACTATGTCACCAAAGTGATGAATAAAAACAAAACAAACATTCAAAAGTATATGCGAACAAACAAGTATTAAATATAACATCTAACAAACAAAACCAATTGAAACGAATGAGCGTTTTTCTATCCACAAACAAGTTTCAAATATAACATCTAACAAACAAAATCAATTAAAACGAAGCATCGCTTTTCCATCCACAAACAAGTTTCAAATATAACATCTAACAAATAAAACCAATTGAAACAAAACAACGCTTTTCCATCCACAAATAAGTTTCAAATATAACATCTAACAAATAAAACCAATTGAAACAAAACAACGCTTTTCCATCCAAACACCTTATAAGTCAATGATAGTAGTATTTGATTCTTCCTCACCAATAGAAGCATTGTATCCATCCTCATCTTGAAAACAAAACCAAAAGAAACAATCAAATAATCAATCATGAGATAATTTTGCAAAATTAAAAAATTAGAAAACTAAATAATACCATTCAGATTTTCAGAAAATCCATGTAACCAGTTTCGAGTGTAAATCAACATTTGAATGTGATCAGGAAGAGTAGAACTTCTATATTTGGTGAGAACACGTCCACCAATACTAAAGGAAGACTCTGATGCTACTGTGGTGATAGGAATACTTAGCACATCTCGTGCCATTAAGGAGAGAACATGATACTTTTTCTCATTAATCTTCCAATAAAGAAGTACCTCAAAATCTTCATAGTGTTCTTCATCAACTTCAATTGACTTTTCTTCAAGATATGCATCTAACTCACACTTCCCACTGTTAAATATAGGTTTATTCTGAAAAGTTTTAAAACCCTACAATGTATAGAAAATCAATACCTTTATTAGTAATCTAAAAACAAGAACGATTGAAATGAAATAAAGTTGATGATTTAGGATAAAAAAACCTCACACTTATGATTTTACATTTCTTAGCCTTGCTTCCCTCTCTAGATGACTTAGACAATGAGTTAGAATTTTGGGATGATTGAGAGAGGACAACACTTTGATGATGGAAAATATTCACATATTCTTGATAAAGCGCTCTAAATTTGTCCTCCACATCCTTAATCTTAACGTTGCAGGTTAAAGCATCAAGAGAAGTGTAACAATACTTCAAAAAGGGAACCTTCAAGCGTGGATCAAGAATAACTGTAAAGGCAAGTACAACACTATAATCTTTCCAATATTTGTCAAATTTTTTTTTCATATATGTAGCCATCTCTCTTATAACATCATCACCTTTATCTTGGTTTTCTTCTAAGATGCACTGTACTTTTCACACTTGCATAAAATACAGGTTTGCAGTTGGATATGAAGATCCTAATATCAATTTTGTGATTTCATAAAATGGTTCTAATAACTCACATATGCTTTCCCCCCTTTCCCATTCTTCATCAAATGGACAATGTTTATAATTCCTATCTGCCACCTGGAAAAACTCAAATGCTTTTCTATATTTTAAGGCACTTTCAAGCATTAAATATGTGTTATTCCACCTTGTAGACACATCTAACTTTAAACCACTTGTAAGGCTTATTCCCGCATCATTAACACAATCTTTAAACTTAATCATCCTTCCATCAGAACCTTTAACATACTTGACACTTTCTCTAATTTTTTTGAGTGCTTCATTGGCCACTTTTAAACCCTCTTGAACAATTAAGTTGAGTATATGCACTGAACATCGAACATGGAAATACTGACCATCACATAGCAAATTGCTTTGTACACACAAATGTTTTTTCAAATGGTCTTGCATGTTATCATTGGAAGAAGCATTATCCAAAGTAATAGAAAATATTTTCTTATCTATTCCCCATTGCTTTAAGCAATCAAACAAAGTGGCTTCCAATGCAATACCATTATGTGGGGGTGTCATTCGACAAAAGTTGAGAAGACAACTGTTTAACTTCCAATGTTCATCAACAAAATGAGCGGTTAAACAAATATAACCCTCACTAGTAGATGTTGTCCAAACATCTGAAGTAAGACAAATTCTATTTGGAATCCTACCCATGATATCCTTAAGCTTAGTCTTTTGTTTGTTATATATTTTCTCAATATCAGACACAATGGTATTCCTACAAACCATTCCAGCATAAGGATTCAAATAATTTATCCATACTCGAATTTTCTCATACTCAACAAAGCTAAAAGGAAGATCATGCGCAATAATAGCTTCAGCAAGTGTAACACTCCGGTTTTTAACAGCGCGAGTGTATTATTATTTTTTTTAAAAACAAATTCATAAAAACGAAGAACTAAAGAAGAAAATACTTTTGGATAAATATTTAAGTCATAACACAACGATAAAAGTCAATAATATTTACAAACAGCGGAAATAGTTTTTGAAACAAAATCCAAAGTATTTAAACAGAAAAATACAACGGGGCTATGAGACCTATCAGACATAGCTCATACCCTTAAAGTATTCTCGGCAGACACCTGCATAAAAGCATTGCCCCAAGAATCTCTACTTTCCCCTCATCACATCAAAATGTGGAACATGGACCCATTAAAAGAAAAAGTCACCAATTAGTTTAAGCTTAGATACAATCTTCCAAAATGAAATAAATACAATCACCAAAGAAAGACATCTAGTCCTTATACAACCACCTAGTCTGATCTTGCTACAAAAACTACACAACCCGGGTGATCTCCACGCTCCCTGCAAGATTCTCCTGACACAACTTCAGTCAGGTGTGACTAAATACTTTTCCATCTCCAGAGTACTAACCGGTAGGATGATCCTGATTCTTATCTGAGGGCAAAGCCCAGATTTCCACAATAATTGTAAAGGTCACCAACCGAAATTAACAAATATCACATAGCAAAATTATTATATTTTCAAATGCTCAAAACAACCTTTCGTCTTAGCATACTCCTCGAAACGGTTTTCATATGTCCAAAAATGCATAAACAATGTTGAAAAATAAAGTTTTGACAAACTGCATTGTCGCAGCCGAATTAAATTGAGAAAATGCATATTTTCAATTCTAAAATGGCTCTGAATCAATCAACACTTCAAACATTAATGTTATCAATTATGAACACATAATTAACACCAAATTAATCTCCACAAATTCACACCTCAATCACACATTGAATATTCATTAAATCAATTATGAACACATAAATACATCAAAACTTAATCAACTCAACTTCACACCTCAAAGCAATTACGATAAATCACAACAACAACCGAATATGTATATACAATCATCAAAGTATAACAAACATGACTCATGTGCCAAGCACCCTAATGCAATGCATATATGCCAAAATGCATCATTCTGGAATTCCAAACCAAAACCCTCCTCGAGGGGCGTAAATCATAATTGTACAGCCTCTCACAGACCAGTACTAATTACCGAGGTGCAATCTCTCACGGATCAACACGATTTACTAGCGTGCAGTCTCTCACAGACTAGCACGACATACAAGAGTGCAGTTGCTCACAGACCAGCACAATTTTCTAGAGTGCAATCGCTCACAGATCAGCACATTCTAGAGTGCAATCTCTCACAGATCAACACGACGCGACAATCCCCGCAAGGATAAGATGAACCAACAATTCACATGGCATCATCCCATGGCCCATCACTATCACCATGGCCCCATCGTGGTCACCATGTACTATGAAATGTATGAGTATACTCTGACTCTTTTCACCACAATCATTAAGTAAATGCAGCTATTAAAAGATTCCCCATTTTTAATACTCATTTAACACTAATGATTTTTCAGACACAACACATAGCATACTCACATATTTATTCACACCAATTAAAATTTCCACAACCACACATAAATCACATCTCCAAATTCCATTCACACCGAAATTGAAATAAATTCATTTTCCACCAATTCACACATAAATTTCATCTCAAAAATTTATAATATTAGTTATGAACACATCAATTTCACCTAACATAAATCACAAAAATTTCCAAACATTAATCACCATATTCAATCTCTAAAATTTTCAACCATAAATCACCACAACAACATTAATATATCAGCGTTCTCCCCACCGCTAACTCGGTGCCAACGGTCTCGATTTCTTTTCGAGACTCAAGGAGCTAACTACATAAACGTGAATATTTATAACAACTTGTTCACAATAAAACTAATCCAAACACAACAAAATTTCCAAAATTAAATATTTCTCACACACCAAAGTTTTAAAACCAAATAATCTATATTATTTACTTAAAACTAAATAAAACAAATATTGTCAAAATTTTCCATACACACACTCGACTATTAAAGCACCGAAATTTTTGAGTTAATAAAATACTCTAAACTCTTTTTCTTTTTAAACTCAATCAAAGAGTAATTAAAAGAGTAACATTTTGAACTGTAACCATTTTTAATTTCAATCTATCTTTTTGCTCAAACTCTTTAACTTAGTTAAAATTTGAACTTTTTTACAACTTTAACAACGCTAATGTTTTTGTAAAATTTCAATTTCAGTTCAAACTCATTTATTTGAAAATAACTCATTACGTAACTCAAACTCATCAAATTTAATTATCGCCAATTCACACCGACAATAATCAATTCAATTCCACAACACACATATAACACCTCAATTAAATTTCAACAATTCAAACATAACTCACCCAATTTCAAAATTCCACATTTTTACACATAAACCACCAAATTTCATCAATTCATTTTCTACAAAATCCACAAATAAATCACATCTCAAAAATTCATAATAATAATTATGAACATATAAATCACACCAAACTTGAATCACCACAAACCACACCTCAAATTTAAATTCTACTAAATTACACATAATCACATTAAATTAATTTTTCACAAAATCACACCTCAAATACATCAAATTTCTTTTCCACAAAATCACAAATAATGTTTTAATTTGTTTTCTGTTTTCAAATATTTGTACACTCTTTAAATCTTAATAAAATAAAATCTTTGTAACAAATAACTAACTAACAACTATCCTAGTAACTAACTCCAACTGTATCCAACTAACAAATCTAGATTGCAGTAGTTTTTAATTTATTTTATGTTTCACTTTAAGAATTATTATTATATGTGATTGTCATATATTTGAATTATTAAATGTAGCAACAAGATATTCAATTACTGGGCAGATTCAAAGCCATCAGTTATCCCATAACCCCTTATAATTTTTAAGCTGCCCTTGTGGTTGCATTATTAATTTTAAATGACTTTTCAGTAAAAATAACTTTTAAAATTGTTATCCTGCTTGTTGCCTTCTGAGTGCTAAAAATAACTTGGCAAAGGATTAACTTTATACACTATATCAATCACAAAAAGACACCAATTATTTCCTCCAAACCTATTCCATGTTCTCAAGGATTCAAGGTGCATAGAACATAGTCACATTTATATTTGCCAAACATAGGAAATTAATTAAAATTGAATAAAATATATACACGATTTCAAATTATTTAATTTTTACTATATAGAGTCTCCTATTCTTCCTTTCAAAAGAAGGTAATAACCATAAAAATATGTTGTCAAATTCTCAACAGATAAATGATTCTATCAATAGCACAAATTACCAAAGCAAAACACTTTCTAACATTCCTACCTTAAAGAAATCACAAACACATCATAAAATCTCAAATTTAAAGCAAAACTATTGCAATAACTAAACTGCTTCATCATCCCTTTGGTTTACAATTAGACCATCACCCAAATTATGTTCAAAACTATACAAGTTATATATCTCTTTGTTTACCAATTTCCAATACCTCGTTAATTTTTACCATCAAACACTCCAATATCCACACTCATAAACTAGATGAATTAAAGGGACAACAAATAAATTAATAGGGATATTTTTTCTTCAAAAGAACACTGAGCTAGGCTTATTCAATCTAACACAATAACATAAGCAAGTGAGAATTGAAGCAATATAAACACATGAAACATAACAAGTAACAAAGTCACAGATAGAGAAAATAATGAGTAGAAAAAAAAAAAACCTTGAAATGAGTTGGTGGGTGGCTTAATTGAAGCACACATAGAAACAAAGGTGAAGGCTTTGTTGAAAGGAAGAATAGGAGATGAAGCTCTTAATTTAACTGCTATGACGTGTATGAAACAACAATTATTTCACACTACAATCTACGAAGCACCGAAACAGCTGTTTACAACATTAATACTCCATCAATATCCATATTAAACAAAGCAGCAATTGATTCAATTCCATTTCATTGCATTATTAACAAAAGTATGAAACAAAACATCCACAAACAATAGCAACAAGGTCAATCCACTATGAATATACTTCAAAATTCAAAGTTAAATCCATGTCATTGTCAAGCACAACAGAGAAAACAAAGGATGGATAAATCTAAAACCATATAGATCAAGAAAATCAAGCATTAACAAACAAGATTATGAACAATAATAATACATGAAGATGGAAAAAAAATAACAACTTGAATTATTATAATCCTTAAAGTAAAAAAGAAAATGCCATAATCATTAATCAACACAAGTACACTGAACCTACCCTTCATGAATTTTCTGTATATCAACAAACTAGCAATGGATGATTTGTATGTAATCTTTTAATTTTCTATATATGTCTAAGTATGGACATAAAGACTTACCTAATAATTGTATATGGAGCACCAGAATCAGCCACAAATTGTGCAACCTTTCTTTTCCAAACCTGCAATCAATATTAAATGATATTTAATTTTTATATGGAATGGTAATTAATTTTACATGCTAAAAATCACAAATATCATAATATAAAGGCTAAAAGAAGCAAAAATTAAATGCCAAATCTTGCAAAAATTTATTAATAGCCAAAAATCAAATGAAATTCAAACAGAACATAGCTTAAGCAAGAGGGTAACAGAACACAATGACTTCAGAAGCAATAACGATAACAAAATGTAAGCAATAACGATAACAGAAGCAATAACGAGAACACAATAACAGAATACTGAAAAGAATGAAGCAATAACGATGAAATTATGTAGTTTTTCAACAAGGCAACGAGGGTATATGCGTAACATTAATGCGTGCGATTAAGCAATGTAACCACAAATCTTGATGGGTAAATGACTTCAGAAGATCAGTGACGGTGGCCTGAACACTAATCAATGGTGAAGAGAATGAGAATCCACCGTGACGGTGGTCGAAACCAAACGAACGGAGGAGGAAACTGAAGACACTGTTTTGATTTAGGGTTTCATGTTTACGTGTTATGAAGAGGAAAGTGGAAACCCTAAAAAAATGAAAACAAAAAGGGGCCATAGGGCCCTTCGGCCCAGGTCTACAGAAACTAAGAAAAAGGGGGTTGGAGCCACACAAAAAAAAATCATTAAGGGGGCTCAAAATTTGGGGCCTAATAAAAAATTTAATAAAGGGGGCCTTGTGATTATGGGTTTTTTTGACAGGTCTAAATGTCATACATGAGAAGAGAATCAACAAAAAGAAATATAAAACAACCTCAACCTTCAAAAGTACAAATGTATTGCAAATAACCTATTCTTAACTCATAAGAGAACAAAACAAATGCTATTGATAACATAAATACAAAGAAAAAAATCAAGAAACAATTATCATGAATACAAAGTTTAAGCAATTATCAATTAACAAATTTAAAGATACAAAGATAAACAAAACCAAACTACACAAAATTTCAAAAAAATATAGTAAAACAGTCAAAAGTAAAATACAAATCATGGTAGGAATAAAATGCAAGAACTCAAATTTTCAACACATAACTAGTTTTTCATTTCAAAAGTTTTGTATGGTAAAAACATGAACTTGTCTCAAAAGGGTATTAGACAAGCAAAATTGTCAAGCAAAATAACGAAGATAAATCAAAATGGTAAAACAGTGAAAACCTAAAAACAAAAAATGAAAATGGTAAGACAGAGGTGAATGAATACATTAGGGGAATTGACGGAAGACGGAGGACGCAGTCCGTGAAGATAGAAGACCAAATAGAGAATTGTTGCGTGAAGAGAGAAGAAACAAATGACTTTTCTATTCGGGCCGACCATGGGCCATTTCGACTTGAGGGTTCTAAACATATGAAACATTGATTATGATTTATGAACATTTTAGAATTTTAAGGTTTTGTTAGAATAAAAAATTTAAACTAAGCTATGGTTACAGTTCACCTCTATTTCTTAAAACCGGTTCAGTTAAAAAATTGATTTTAAAATAAGTTTGGTTCTCAATATTATGATTCGATATAGTTCAAAAACAATTTGATTCGGTTTAGTTCTCCAAACTAGTTCATTTTTTGGTTTTTTTTCCCACCTCTAAGATTTGTAATGGTATGTGATAAGATTCTATAAATCTCTTACCGTACAAGAAGAATTCATTTTTTAATGGAATAAAAAAAACCAAATTATTTTGGCTATATTTGAAGTTTTAGATGTTCGATTGACATGATATTTAATTTGTTTCAAAACTTAGAGAATTATCTACAATTTATCTTTTAGACTTAAGAGCAAAATCAACTTTTTCATGGTAAAAAATTGACTTAAAGTTGATGGAGTCATGAGCAGGCTGAAGTTTTTTATTTTGTTAATTTAAATTAAAACAAATAATGAACTTATTCATGAGAAACAAGTCATATCCAAGTGGAGCACAACAAAAAATGTAGAAATAATTTATTGGTGTAGTAGAAACAACTTGTTATTTGACTTGCTAGAAGTGACTATTGAGTTTCTTGTATTACGTTGTAATCATATTTTTTTATTAATTTTAGACAATGTAAGTGCAACTACTAGAAATGATAATGAGTGCAATAAATAGGAATTGATGTTCGATTATTGTGATTTTTGTATTACTTGTAATCAACCCAATAAAATATTTCCTTTTTATAGGGAGAATTACATAATAAAATGGAGAAGACTTTTGTTGAAGAAAATACTTTGTGTATTTAGAAAATTATATCTCTTTCTGGTTCTAGATTATACCATCTCTTTTGATCTTATCTAAAGTCAAATTTTCTTGTAACGATCACCACTTAAGGCTTGTCACTTATTATTATCCATAGAATTAAGAGTGTAGCGCCATTCTATTTTTATTTTCTCCATTTTTGTTATTTTCTTTTTATTACAGCTTTTATATTTTTTAATAATTCAAAATATATGTGTGTGTTACCAAAGATTTGCACAAATAATGACACACCATTCATTCGGAGAGTCATCATTATGAGTCTAAAAGAGCTAATCCAAATATATTATGGATAGACCACTAAATAAGCCCAATTTAAAAGGAGTAAACATGGAAGTCCCGACAAATATAAGACCCAACATGTTTATGCCGATAGAGAGGGATGATGCAGCACATAAGCTACACCCGATGTCAATCCAAAATCACACGCGTCCACAAAAAAAGATCTAGAAGTACCAGTGTGCCTCTACCATTTCATATACCAGTGAGCTCATCAAACTTGATACGAGCTCCCATATATCTAGTTGTTCAGTTATAATGTTTATCGTAATATAATATGAACAACCACTTGGGTGTATGTAGAAACTAACAAGAGTATATACAAGTCAAATTACTAGGGGGTTCGTACCCTCAAGTATCATACAACTTATTATTTACTCACTATATTTTCTATTTGCTTGTATATTCTCTTATTTCGACATCAGAGTGTCTTTGCAGATACACTATTTATTTAGAACAAAAATGTATGAGCATGAGGTGTTCAAGTTAGAGCGCCACAACAACATTAAGCTTGGAGTCTATATCACCAACATCGATGATACACATAATACACCTTGCGAGTTAAAATAAAAACAAAGATTAACGTGTCAATTAAATATAAGACACACACCTATAAATTATATAAAGATACACAAATAGTTGATTATCACAACATTATTTTTGCTTATCTACTACAACCACTATTTTCATAATCACTTAATTTTTGTGTTGCGCCATCCACGTACATTTTTACAAAATTAACTCCAATCGATATACATTGATCAACCAACGGTATAGTCAAATGTACCACTATCATGAGTTTGGTTTGTCTATTGATATTGTTATCACAACTTCATGTCTTTTATTTTTGGGTCATGCTAAGAATCACACTTGTTAATAAAAGAATAAAATAAATTATAAATATTAATATACAATTATATTAATTATTAATATTTCAAGATGCTAAATACACAACTTCCAAATACAACGCATTAAGCATCTCCGACTTTGTGAGGAGTCGAGCATTTGAACGTGGAAGTTTCACTCGTCCCTGTTCAGATTCCTCTCTTATATAACCTTCCCTTACTAGCCGCCACCAATGTTTACTTAATCCAAACGCCAAACTTTCTCTCTTTCCACAAACTCATAAAATTAAAACCCTCTAGGGTTTCATGATTCCAATTCAAATTCGATCCCAAAATTTCCCCAAAACGATGTTGTTCCACCTCTAGGGTTTCCATAAACGTCACAATTCTCAATTCCTATATTCAATCATCGTAATCCATAACAACAAGTAGAACAAGATGTATAGCAATTTCAAGGAACAAGCAATAGAGTACGTGAAACAAGCCGTACAAGAAGACAATTCGGGTAACTACGCAAAAGCGTTCCCTCTATACATGAACGCGTTAGAGTATTTCAAAACGCATCTCAAGTACGAAAAGAATCCCAAAATCAAAGAAGCAATCACTCAGAAATTCACAGAGTATCTTCGCCGTGCAGAGGAGATCCGTGCTGTTTTAGATGATGGTGGGCCGGGGCCTGCTTCTAATGGGGATGCTGCTGTTGCTACGCGGCCCAAAACGAAGCCCAAGAATGGTGGTGAGGGAGATGGTGAGGATCCTGAGCAGTCTAAGCTTAGGGCTGGCTTGAATTCTGCGATTGTGAGGGAGAAGCCGAATGTGAAGTGGAATGATGTTGCTGGGTTGGAGAGTGCGAAACAGTCTTTGCAGGAAGCGGTTATCTTGCCTGTGAAGTTTCCTCAGTTCTTCACTGGTGAGTTTCCCCTGGATTGATAATCTTTATTAGCTGCATTTAGGCCCTGTTTGGATAATCAGTTTACAGCGCATATGTATAAACTATTTATATAATACAAGATATAATAAAGTCAAACTATTTTTGTATAGCTATAAGCTATTTTCACAAGCTATCTAGACAGCTTATGAAAATTAGATGAAACCGACTTATGAGCATGCCATAAACTGCATCTATAAGCCTCCCAGACAAGCTCACAAGTGCTTAGGCCAGTAGATAAGCTCAAATAAGTCACTACAAACAGATGTTAAAATCATAGCGAGTTTGATTAAATCACGGTGACAGGTGGATATAGCAATTTTGCTGAAGCTCTAAAGTTTAAGCTTTTGCCAGAATCACCATGATACATTGTGAATATGTGATTCTACCAAATTCACTGTCAATTCAAATAATTGCTTAATCCTCTTGAGCAATTGAATATTATTTGATGCAATAAAACTAGTAGGAAATATCATGTGCTTCAACCAAGCCTCTGGGTCCCATGGTTGTAAAGTCAACAAACACGCAAGGGTCAACCTGGCTCACTCAGGTTTGATTCCAGGTGGTGCAAAAAATGCCAAGATGCTTGGCAAATGGCAGCCACACACGACAACAGTGATTAGCCTCTCATTCAAAGTTTTGGGATACACAGAAACCCCGTGTATTGGAAATGGCAGAAAACATAAATGTGAAATTCTGCCACGTGTCATTAGAGGAAGACTTTTCTTAGCATAGATTGATAGATGTTTGAAACAAGGAACTATTGAACAAGTGCTATTTGTTGTAAGTGTTTAATATGGTTTGCACGGTCTATTTCAGGTAAAAGACGACCTTGGAGGGCATTTTTGTTGTACGGACCACCTGGAACAGGAAAATCATACTTGGCCAAGGCTGTTGCAACGGAAGCTGATTCTACATTTTTCAGGTGAATTTTTTCTACTATTTTGAAGAGTGTGTACTGCACAATGTTTGGTTGATGAAATTGCTTTTGTGGATAATTTTACATCTATATCATTATTATCATTGTGAAGTTTTCACTTCATAAGTAGCATTGACTAATTTGTCTGGACTTTCTTGCCCTATTTACTTTGTGGTCTGAGTTATTGGTTACAAAGTTAAAGGCTGGCGAGTTAAAATTATCATCCTGAATTATTGGATTGAGAATAAGATTGCTGTTCTTCCAATTTCCTCTCCTCATCCTGTCCATATGATTATTGTTTTCATCTCCCTCAACTGCCCTTGTTCATGCAAATGATTTGGTGAACAAATTTTTATCCAGTAGAAGAACTTAGTTCCTGCATTAAAGCACATCAATTATTCATAGGAGACCAAACTAATGAATAAGAAGTTATAGGAGAGGGTAATTTAGTGGATATTAAGACAAGAGACCCTCATTACAAAAAAGAAATGATTTGGTTTTATGCCAGTAAGGTTGATTGTGGAAGCCTTATAGCGACTACATACATTGATGGTGAGCAACTGGATAAATTAAAAAGATCCACACATGGTATTCATCAATTTGGAGAAGTTGTATGACAAAGTGGCCAAAGTGGATGGTGGAAGATTCTATAGAGGAAAAGAGTTTGCAATTGCATTGTTTATATTTGAGTAATTAAAGATACGTGTACGATGGGGTACATGTAACATAGAAGCACACGAGGGGGCCATAAATGACTTTCTAAGAATATAAAACTGCACCAAGAGTGAAAAGTAAACTGTGCGCCCTTATTTTTTCATGTTGTATGTGCTTACTGAAGTGTTCGAGAGTTGGTGCTGTGATGCATGCTTTATGAAAATGATATTATCTTAGTTAAAGGTGTTCAGAGAAAAAGTAAATGGTAAGCTAGAATTGTGAAGAAAAGCTTTGGAAGTACATGATTTTTATCTTAGTAGAACTTAATTTATGAAATGTTATTTTATTTAAGTAGAAAGCATATCAATTCTAGCTGACATGTGAAAATTGAAGACTATACCATGCTACTTATTTCATGGCTTCAGTGTATTGGGTCTCATACAAAATACTGGGACATAGGGATATGTAAATGATAGGATTCAAATGGGATGGATAAAAGAAAGGAATGCTTGAGGTGTTATTTCTGATTGAAAGGTGCCATCCATTCAAGCTGAAGTTCACAAGACCAATATTTATGATGTTGTGTATGCGATCGAATGCTCTGGTGAAGAGCCAACAATAAATTAAGCTCAGTAGAATGGTACAGTGGCTGGACACATTAGATAAGGTAGGATTAGGAATGATAGCATTAGAAAGAAAGTTAAAATAACACCTATTATGACAAGGGTGGCAGGGTCTCATCGTAGGGTGTGATTGGAAAAGACGCTTAAAAGCACCAGTAATAAAGGAAAACTAGGTATCAAACCATTAAGAATAATTTTAGTATAATTAATGGTTTATCACTCAAGGTGATTTTTATTGGCTCCTTACCAGGACATTGTGGGATGGGATCACCTGTTCCATGAAGCTAACCCACTTGGTAGGTAAAAGTTTCTGTTTCTGTTGTTTTAATATGATTTTAGGTGGCTTCTAGGGTGAGGGCTTAATTAAGTCCTTCACAAGTGGACCCAATAAAAATACCATTAGATTTAATCAATGGTCAAGATTTATTAAAAATATAAGTGAGAACATTTTAACATTTATCACACACAATCTTTCCCACCACTAATTGAACCCAGAATTTTTTTTTTATCAATAATCTTCAATCTCCAACTTAGGAGCAGTGCTGCAATAACACAGCAAACATAAACGCACAGGAGAGTGGACGAGGGGCGTCAGTGGTGAACCAGTGGAGCAAACACTGGAACCGGTACAACAATGGTCGCACGAGAAGAGGAGCGGCACACGGAACCAGGGTAGTGGCGGAGGATGCCGACCCACAGCGGCCAGGGCATGGTGCAGGAATCGTGATTTGCAGGTGCTACTTTGTGATCGAGTTATTAGGATGCTCGATCCAGACTACTTGGTGGCCTTGCTTTGAAGAAGATGAAATATGTGGATCGAATCCTGTAGTGTTTTTGAAGATAGCAGGGGCTGTGGATTGGATATGTGTTTGTAACTAAGCTTTATCCTTGTTTTGTCATCAATTTTATTCATAAGGTGCTTAAACTATGAAATTTATTGAGGGATCTTGCAGATCTTCAAGTAAAGGAGAAAGTAAATGTGAACTAAGACCCATGTATCTCAATTTTTTCTAAGACATAACCTTTTAAGTCAATGTAGGATAACTAAAACCCAAGTTTACACCAATGCTGTTAGTTATGCTTTAGATGACAGAAAAGGATAAAATTAAGGGTTATTATCTGTAAGTGGTTACGAGAGAAAGAACAGCAAGAAAGAAAAAAGTGCAGGCGGTGGAGAAAGAGTGAGATGGGCAAAGGGAGAGAGAACGAATAGGAATCCAAAGTGGTGATGACTAATGAAATCATGTGCACTTGTTTAATCTAATAGTCAAGTTTAGTGGTACACCGGTGAGGGATTTAATTGAGCCCTCACCCTAGAAGCAACCATGATTTTAATTTATTTCCTGCACATGTGAGCATGCAATGTTCCCACTTTTTCCTTCACAATGACTGTGTTCGAAGAAAGGTCTTTTTATATCATTATTATATGCATGAAGGCTTGTTTCGTAGGTGGACATATGTTTTCCAGCATATTTAACTTTTGAATTCTTTACCAGTGTTTCTTCATCAGACCTTGTTTCGAAGTGGATGGGTGAAAGTGAAAAGCTGGTTTCAAATCTTTTCGAAATGGCTCGCGAAAGTGAACCTTCTATCATATTTGTCGATGAAATAGATTCTCTATGTGGTCAGCGTGGAGAAGGCAATGAGAGTGAAGCTTCAAGACGAATTAAAACTGAACTTCTGGTGCAGATGCAGGTAATAAATTTATGGTGGGGATATCTTGATAAGAACAATAAATTGTTTTTGTTGACATTCTATTTGCATTATTTGAAACAAGTCAAGAAGCTTGAACCCCATATATGATGAATCATTTATTAAAAATTTCAATCCTACAGAAAACTGTTTGTTTTCTTAGTTTCAAAGGTAATTTAGTTTAGGCAAATGGTTGTCTTATGCTTTTGCTTCAAAAGATAGGTTTTAGTAGGAAAAGGAAAGGAAAGTATAGCATCCGAAGTATAAGCCCACAACAGAATGTATACATGCCATTTACTCCAGAAATATATTAATATTCTCATTTCTTTAACTCCGTACCATAAGGAGTACTTTCCTCTATTTTCTTTGATCCCACTTCTTTCTAGTTTGCTGACAGAATGGTTTCATTTGACTCAACCTGCAGGAAATTATTACACCCACGAGGAACTTAAATCAATTATAATTCTTATGAAAAAACACTATTGGGGAACAAAATTCAAATCCTGTATATTTTACAAAAACAAAATGTGGCCAAAACTTATCTCCATATAAATTGAATATATAAGGTAAAAAGTTCACCAAAAATAAAAATCAGACATGCACAACAAAGACTATAAATCAGAACATTAGTTACAACAAATGTAAGTTATAAAACTCTGTCAAAGCTACAAAAAGCATAGAAGATGCACGTAAAAAAATTAAAGCAGAATGGAATCATTACTTTCCCAACCCCCTTCAATTTCTTTCCATACAATTTGGTTAAAACTGTTAAAACACCTTGCCTTTGTGGAACCAAGCTACATATGGGGTGTTAGTCTGGAACTGTGGCATATTAGGATTGGTTGTTGGTATAGGATGGAATGAAGTGGAATGAAATTGGTTAAAATCCATTTTAAAATTCTAACTAGCCTATTCCATTCAATTCTAGTCAACTTTATTCCACCCTATACAACCAATCCAAACTTACCCTTATCTTTGAAAACGTAATAAAAACTATTATTAATTCTCTGTGAATATCACACACTCAAGCATCATATGCACTGTTGTGAAACTGAAATTAAAGTGGTTAAAGAAACGGACAATTTAGGTGGGAATAAATGCTTATTTTTTTATTTACAAAAATAAAAGATAATGCTTAGCAAATTACTAAATTGTGACAGGAATACAGGATGTTATAAAGCATGCGACAACATTTTCAAAGTAAATGCAAATGCAAAGTGAATTACAATATTGCCATTTTTAGGCGGGAAAAATTTACGACATTACCACCTTATATATATATGATAAGATATAAGATTAAAATAAGACTTATTTCCAGTGTCATAATGTAGTTTATTCACTTTTCCTTGTAGGGTGTCGGACACAATGATCAGAAAGTTCTCGTTCTTGCAGCAACAAATACACCTTATGCTCTTGACCAGGTAAGATGAATATAGTTGTTCATTTGTTCTCATATTGACTCAATGATATACTGTTTTGATTGATCAACTTTTAATGGTAGGCAATAAGGCGGCGTTTTGATAAGCGTATATATATTCCACTGCCAGATTTAAAGGCTCGCCAACACATGTTCAAGGCAAGGGAAATATTCACGGTTATGTTATATTCACTTTATTGAAGGGTGGGTCTTATCAGAACCAAGCAACTGGTCTTACCATTTTTTTTTTCATGGCTTGCTAAGAACAGGTGCATCTAGGAGATACTCCCCATAACTTGACTGAAAGTGATTTTGAACACTTGGCTCGCAAGTCAGAGGGGTTTTCAGGTTCAGATGTATCTGTCTGCGTAAGTTTGACTTCTATGACATGTTAGGTTGCAATTATCATTTTATTATCGGAGTTTCAATTTAAAGGTATTTGGATCTCTTCAACAGGTGAAGGATGTTTTATTTGAACCTGTGCGTAAAACCCAAGATGCCATGTTTTTCTATAAGAGTCCAGAAGGTATGTGGATACCATGTGGACAGAAGCAACAAAATGCAGTACAAATTACAATGCAGGATCTTGCTGCAAAGGGACTTGCTTCAAAGGTATTCAGATGATACAGATTTTGTTGAGAGTTCCGACTTCTTAATGTAAATGATAATTAGGGAATAATAGTTTTAATTTTCTTGTTTGCTAATATGCAGATCCTTCCTCCACCTATATCAAGAACCGATTTTGACAAAGTACTTGCTAGACAAAGACCTACAGTTAGCAAAGCCGACCTTGAGGTTCATGAGAGATTCACAAAGGAGTTCGGAGAGGAAGGTTAATGCTGATGGATTTTATTTCGAAGATCCACCACTTGTTTAAACATATTGTTATAATTTGTAAAACTTGTAACTTAATGAGCTATTGGATCAAGTGAAATACATCTTTTTTATTTGTTATGGTGGATATGAATTCCCCGGTTGTACGGAAGCCGATGCTGATTTTACTTCTCGTAAATTGTGTATAAAAACAGAAATCTTCAATAATCAGAAAAATAATTTGTATGTGATGTTGGTTGCTTATGTTAGCCTGTATTTTAAATGTGGGTTTAGTAAACTTAAAATACTCATAATTTGAACTTTTGAGTACTTTTATTTAAGATTAAAAAATGGGTAGGAATGTTCAGCTGTTATGTTATACTTCAAGTTACTGCCGCACGAGACAAATAAGTTTTATTATACTTGAATAGTTCCTAAAGTGTGTAAATTCTCCAAAACGTGGTTTGCATCTGTGAGGAAATGCTTGGAAAAGTCAAAGCTTATCCTGCACGCAGGCATTATGGTGTCCTATAGCTGTTGGCCCCAAAGCATATGCAATTTATTCTCTTCCATATACTTTCATGTTCGGACAAGGAGAAAACAATCCTTTGAATTCATAAATGTTGGTAAGCTGTATCAGTTAGCAATATAGTTGTGAATGATGCAAGTCTGAATCCAACATTTGCATTTTTCTATTCTTCCAAATGCTACTAGCACGTCAAACATAGATATATTGATAATATATTATATTCTTTTATAAGTTTCCTTTTCTGGAATCCCAAATGCACACTAAGTTATAAGCACAAACATTTAAAGCCGGCTACTGATTTTTTTTATAATGATTTGTGACATACAAGTAAGCTTCTCTATCTTATATAATTGGGGAGTCACATACCATAAAACAGTCACCATTTCAGCATCTAGCTTTCTGTCCTCAACCCTTTTGCATATCATGGGGTTTGCCAAAATTTTGAGTTTCACCTTTCTCCTCTTTATTGGATATACTTTGGTGAATGGATCCACTCCAAAGGTTAGTACTATTCTGGATGCATGTTATCTACGTAAGCTGCATGCATCTATAGACTATAAGCTATATCTTCTATTTGTTGATTTTTCCCTATATCATGCTAATATATTGTTAGTTTTAAATCAACTACAGTAATAGCAGAGCTTAATTAAATGCTTGATTTTCCTTGATACAGCATTATATAATTTACATGGGAGATCACTCACACCCCAATTCAGAGTCTGTCATCAGAGCAAACCATGAGATACTAGCTTCAGTTACTGGAAGGCATGGCAATAGATTTAACACAAATTCCTTGATCTTAATCATTACTATTTATGTTCTATTAAGCTTGATTTATGTTTGTGAAGTGTGAACATTTGAGCTAAAATAAACTTGTTGTATCAATTAATTCTTTTAACATTTTAGTCTCAGTGAAGCAAAGGCAACAGCTCTACACCATTACAGTAAAAGCTTTCGAGGTTTCTCCGCCATGATTACGCCAGAGCAAGCTAATAAGCTGGCAGGTATTGTATTCCAGTATCATATCTTTGTGATTTCTATTTTTGCTTCCACTATATTCGACTAGGAAGCACTTTGAATAAGAGATGGAAATTAATTTATAATTTTTTGGTCTCCATTTATGAAAGAGTTTAACTTTTATAGATTGTCCGTGTAAACATTTTACACCGTCAAACAATCACAATTAATCGCATATATGACTCTTTAGATAGTTTTGGTTAAATTCGAATATTTTCAATGGTTTGATAATATATAATAATTGAATGACAATGTAAAAAATCTTATACTGACAATGCGTACCAACTAAATCCTTAAAGAAATCTGATAATAGATTCTCAAATTTATTGGGGTGGCACCAACATGGAGCTTTATAATCCATATGAAACAACTGATGCTCATTTACTTGATATGACAGTATCTTCTGATGGATGTTTTGGATTATGTTTCAGAATATAACTCTGTTGTGTCTGTTTTTGAGAGCAAAATGAATAAGCTCGACACTACACATTCTTGGGATTTTCTTAGATTAGACTCGGTCTACAAGAACAACCATATAGCTCTGGATTCCACTTCTAATATCATTGTTGGTGTCATTGACTCTGGTAATTACTTTCTTTGATACTTCCCTTTTTTTATTTCTTTTGGATTACAATGACTCAATTCACATTGGTTTTCAGGGGTGTGGCCAGAATCAGAAAGCTTCAATGATTATGGATTGGGTCCTGTGCCTGAGAAATTCAAGGGAGAGTGTGTTACTGGTGATAATTTTACACTAGCAAATTGCAACAAGTAAGAACACATTTTAGAATTCAAAATCCACCATGTTCTTAAGATTGATGCAACAAGTTTTTATAATCATAGAAGATTCGACTAAATTTTACATTTGCTGCCAATCGCCTGACACAACCCTATTCTTTTATCCCGTCTTAAGATCCGTTATGAACCAAGTCTGTATATTCGAGCTACGAAGCACTAATATAGACATTGACACATAAATACTGGTAATAGTTTAGGAAAATGACAAATGATTGAATATAATCAAATGTTTCAGTGTCAGACATCGACACATGTCAGAGACGGAATACACATTCAATCATACATAGTATTAAGTAAATAAACCATGAACGTGAAACTTACTCATGTCGTCTTATCTGGTATTTGGACTTTCCAGGAAAATCATAGGTGCGCGGTTCTATTCAAAAGGGTTTGAAGCAGAAACTGGTCCTCTAGAAGACATTGTCAACAATATTTTCTTCAGGTCAGCTAGAGATAGTGATGGACATGGAACACACACTGCATCCACAATTGCAGGATCCATTGTTGTTAATGCTAGCTTATTTGGCATTGCCAAAGGAACTGCTAGAGGTGGTGCCCCAAGTGCAAGACTTGCTATCTACAAGGCCTGTTGGTTTGAATTGTGCAGTGATGCTGATGTTTTGTCTGCCATGGATGATGCCATTCATGATGGGGTTGATATACTTTCTCTTTCCCTTGGCCCTAATCCTCCACAGCCAATTTACTTTGAGAACGCACTCAGTATAGGAGCATTCCATGCATTCCAAAAGGGAATTCTTGTTTCTGCTTCAGCTGGAAACTCGGTTTTTCCTCGCACTGCTTGTAACGTAGCTCCTTGGATCCTCACGGTTGCTGCTAGCACGGTAGACAGAGAGTTCATTTCAAACATCTACCTTGGTAATTCAAAAGTTTTGAAGGTGAAATTTAAAGCACAGTTTATAAATATATAAGACTGTTTGGATAAACAATTTAATGAAGCATTTATCATATAAGTGCTTATGTATAAGCTATTTTTATAACAAAAGATAAAATAGAATCAAAATGTTTTCATATAAGCTATTTTCATAAGCTCTCATGAAAAGCTTATGAAAATAAGTTGAAAACAACATGTCATAAGTTGTTTTCATAAACAATAGTCTCACAAATGCCTAGTCAGTTGATAAGCTCAAATAAACCACTTTCATATATGTAATACATGTGTATATCAGCTAGTTAATTGAGACAGGTTAATGTATCTTCAGGGTTTATCTTTGAATCCAATAAAAATGGAGGATTCTCATGGTTTGATATATGGAAGTGCTGCTGCAGCCTCTGGAGTTTCAGCTACAAATGCTAGGTATGACAATGCACACACACTTCATTGGTAACACTTAAATGTTTCAGATTCTTCACAACTTTTTGCTTCTTATTCTTGCCTTCTTAGTTCTTGGTATCTACTGTTTGCATTTTAAACAAAATTTACACTCATTCACACTTGTGAGAAAATAAGATAATGTTTGTTATAAATCTGAAATTTATACTTTTCAAAGATATACAAACTACCCTATCAGTCATAAATGTAGTCCTAAATTGCAGTCCACTAGTGCAATTGCAGCTGCATTGACCGCATTTGTCTGCAATATCAAGCTTCACAGCTTAACTGCAACCACGATTTAGAACCATCATCAAACCTAGAAAAAGAAATTTGCAGATATTTAGAATCCCATATGTTGGTTTGCTTGACTTAATAAAATCTGAAATCCCCATATTTCTTAAAATTGTTTGTTTTGCTATCTAATATAATTACTTTGAATTCCAATACTCTGCAAGAATGTATGGAACCATTTTCGGCTGATAACTGATATATGAAATGCCATGATTCAATTTTCTTAATCCAAATTCTTTTATCTCTTTTGTTACCAGCTTCTGCAAGAACAATACTCTAGACCCTACCTTAATCAATGGAAAAATTGTTATCTGCACAATTGAAAGATTCACTGATAACAGAAGAGAGAAGGCCATAATAGTAAGGCAAGGTGGTGGTGTTGGAATGATACTTATTGATCATAATGCAAAAGACGTTGGTTTTCAGTTTGTCATTCCAAGCACTCTTATCGGTCAAGATGCTGTAGAAGAGCTTCAAGCATACATAAACACAGATAAGTAAGTTTTATTTAAAATTCTCCAATATGGAAGTTGGTCACACTTTGATGTCACAAAGATTGATCAGTGAAATATATTTTTGCTAATGCTTTTTCTATTGTCAGGAATCCTACTGCTATAATTTCCCCAACAGTAACTGTTGTTGGTACCAAACCTGCACCAGAAGCAGCAGCTTTCTCTTCCATGGGGCCAAATATAATAACACCAGATATTATTAAGGCAAGTTTAAACACTAAACAGTGGTTTAACATATCGGTCACAGTAATGGTTGCAGTCGCATCATGATCCTTGGTGTTGCTGAGAATCGCGATGAAATGCGGCTGATGCAGCCTCTATTGAGGCCATGTTGCGGTTTTGGCAACATCAATAACTTTTATGATGCGGCTTAAATTGCCGCTGTAGAATTTCTATTTAAAATCCTGCAATGGACTACTACAGACCCGTTTGTTACACATTAAAATAAAAAGTGATTTTGATATTCAATAATTTAGAGATTTTTAAGAAAAACATAATAAAAATTGTTTTTTCGAAATAAAAAAAAATCATGGACTGAAATTTTTTTATTTTTAAATCCGTTAGAGAAAAAATCTCAAAAAATATATTTAAAACAAAAAGTATATCGTAACAAACACATAATCTTCGTAACTTCAAGATCTTTCTACTTAAACTTTACATTGGCAAAAAAGGATAAAGAGGGTATAATGCTGAAGGTCGATCCTATACTTATATTGAGCTTTTGTTTTGTTTATCCAACAATGCAGCCTGACATCACAGGACCTGGAGTGAATATTTTGGCAGCATGGTCTCCAGTGGCTACTGAAGCCACAGTCGAACAACAATCTGTCGACTATAACATCATTTCAGGAACATCAATGTCTTGTCCACACATATCTGCAGTTGCAGCAATTATAAAATCTTACCACCCATCATGGACACCTGCAGCCATAATGTCTGCAGTTATGACAACAGGTAAGCTTTTATGATGTAAAATTCCTAGCAACAACAAAAAAGATTAAATACCCAAATTGTATGACTCTATCAACCTAGTCCTCTACATTAATTGTATTTATAATTTCCAACCAGTATTGTCAAATAGCAGCTATATATTGGCCCTATAGCACTGTAAACTTTGAAAAAAATCACTATTATTCCACGATATACTATTTAGTGCATTGTTGTCAGGAAGTGGCTAACGCGGAGCTATAGCATGGTACCATAGAAGAATTATAACAATGTTTTTGTTTTGTTTTTTGCGATGTACGATTTACAACACTATTCTCAACAGAATTGATGTTTGTAATCATCCTAAATTGATGTCTTTTTCTGATGTTACAGCAACAGTAATGGATAACACATACCACCTCATAGGAAGAGATCCAAATGGAACTCAAACCACACCATTCGACTATGGATCTGGGCATGTTAATCCAACTGCATCGCTAAATCCTGGATTAGTATATGATTTCAGTTCCCAAGATGTTCTCAATTTTCTCTGCAGCAATGGTGCAAGTCCATCACAGCTCAAAAATATCACTGGTGAACTTACTCAATGCCAGAAAGCTCCTACAGCATCCTACAACTTCAATTACCCTTCAATTGGTGTATCAAACTTGAATGGAAGTTTATCGGTTTATCGTACCGTTACGTACTATGGTCAGGAACCAGCAGTATATGTTGCAAGTGTTGAAAATCCATCTGGTGTGAATGTTACAGTTACACCAGTGGAAATGAAGTTCTGGAAAATGGGGGAGAAGACAACTTTCAGGATTGATTTCAACCCTTTCATGAATAGCAATGGAAACTTTGTGTTTGGTGCATTGACATGGAACAATGGTAGACAAAGAGTTAGGAGTCCTATTGGTCTTAATGTACTGTCAACATAGAGTTGAGTGCTCTTACATTTGGTTTTACTTTTGGAAGAGTCAAATTCAACTTTGAAAGTGAAAAATTGAATAGAATTGATTTTAATTTAAAGTTATGATTTATAGTTTTTGAGCCTAAACGTGATTTATATATTGAATTTATTGTTCAACACACTTTTATATACATATATATGTAAACATAAATCACTTTGTATTCAATTCGTTTTTAATAATTTTATAAAATTAATTTATTCAAAAATCAGTTTTAACCACCACAAAATCAAAAACACTCATATTTTCTTTCACTTTTGACTTTTCTTTCTCATATTTTTTTCTACTCATATGCTTCTCTATCACAATATCTTTTCGTTGTCTCTTTCATTTCTCTTTTGGTGGAGAGAAGAAAAAAAGTAAGAGTGAAAGAAATGATAATGTGAGGAGAAGAAAAATGGAAAAAAATGAAAGTTTGTTTATAAACCAATGTATTTCTTTTTGTAGTAGCATAAATTGACTCCTATCAGGTGATTGATATTTATTTAAATAGTTGATATTTTTCAATATTTGTTTTTTATGTATCAATCAAAGATCAAACTTTATATTCAACCACCTAACCATAACGGAGCTTGATTAAATTTTCTAGAGCGGTTAGATTTTAAAATTTCAATCGATAAATTAAACATAATATTTTATTGTATATTAAAATTTTAAATTGCAAATTTGCAATGTAAACACAAAAATTTGCAAACACAACGACTAAAGGAGGGAGAATCAAGTTGTGTCATTATGGGAAAAACCTATGTCAACTATGTTGATCCACTATGATAGTACCGCGTCTATTGCAAAGATTGAAAATCGTTATTGCAACTTTAAAAGACAACAAATACGTCATAAACACAACATTGTTAGAGAATTACTTTCTAAATGAGTTGTTATAGTGAATCATGTATGCATTGATGAGTATTTAGCAGATCCGATGATGAAAAAACTAGTTAGAATTAAAGTCCTAAATACATCCAAAAGGATATGACTATTGCCTATAGAACAATGAGTCATTCATGATGGTAACCCGACCTAAAAGACTGAAAATCCCAATAATTAAGTTAAATGGTAATAACAAGTAATAGTGATATGGGATGAACATGCTATTATATCTCAGATAAACATGATTCTTGAAGCGATGAAAGTATGATATAATAGAAACTCTTAATGAGATCTATACTCTATTTAGAGTGGATTACTTAGCTTGATAGACTCGCCTATGTGAATGTGGAAGTGAGATAATTTCCTATGGAATTTTGAGGCTGAGTTTTCTAGAGCATTCACTATACTATGCAGACCATAAATGCATAGACTTTTGAGAATACGCCATATGAAAAAGTTGTGTGTGAATTTGATGTTAGAGATATAAATCATGACTACGAGTCACTCTTGTTGAATATGAATTTTACTTGTTATGCAAAGGTTTAAGTTGAAAGACACCTCTACTTATGCACAATTTTATAGAAGTGTTTGACACTATATTCAAGTGGGGGATTGTTGGAAATGGTGATAAGAATAATAAGAGCTAGTTGGTGTGAGTTGAAAAAATAAGGAAGTCTCACATATGAGGGATGACACACACTAATAGTAGGGGTGGATAGAGTTCAGTTTTGAACTAGAACTGTTTAAAAATTGAACCGAACTGGTTTTCAATTTGGAAAAACCAAACTGAACTGGTTTTCAGTTTGGAAAAACCAAACTGAACTGGTTTTCAATTCAAAGAACCGAACTGAACCGATTTTCAGTTCAAAAAACCGAACCAATTTATAAAAGTGGTGAACCGGTTTATTATTTTGAACCGAACCGAACTGGTTTAACTTAATTTTTTGTTCATATAGGCCAAAATTTACATAATTGCCCCTAATTACTTCTAAAAAAAAATTCGGTTCAAATTTTTTGAAATAAAAACTGGTTCGATTAAGTTTTTTAACAAAAAATTAGTTCGGTTCGGTTTTTCGAACTGAAAACCGGTTCGGTTCAGTTCTAGTTTTAAAAAATCAGTTCGAAAACAGTTCGGTTCTTAAACCAGTTCAGTTCAAAACCAGTTCGGTTCGATTCGGCAGTTTGGTTCAGTTTTTGGTTTTTTTGAACACCCAACTAATAGTATTTATAAGTGGAGGTATGCCAATGAGGGTGTGCCTCAAGAGGTACCCAATTTTGTGAAGGGGTAAGAGCACACACAAATAGACCACCATACATGTGTGCCGTCGCTTGTACGACCGACTCAGACCTATGGGGCGGGGGTGGTTTTTCCCCATTAGCCGCGTGTGGAGGTAGAGGAGGTAAAATCTAAAGAAATAAATACTACAAATGGATAGAAAAGAGAGTGGAGGGTATACCGTATAGGTCCATTGTTTTTTCTCCTTTTTTTGGTACATAAGCTAAAAAAAGAAAAAACTGGGAAACAACCAAACAAAGCCCGTTTCTCAATTTGTTGGTGCCTATTCCTTTTTTTTTTTTTTTTTTTTTTTTTCCCTTTCAAAACACCCGTACTTTAAAATAGGTTTCACACTTTTTTAAATAAAATATTAATAAAGTAATAATTGTGTAAAAAATATCAATCAATAATTGACTAATTTATACTTAAATTTTTGCAACTTTCAGTAAAACAAAATAAAAATAAAAAAGATTTATCGGTAAATTAATTAATTAGTTCGTAATAATAGTTAGAGATTAATTTCTATTGATAGAAATTTAGAATAACAAAGAGCTTTTAATAATTGACAAATGATTAACTTACTATAAAATGTTTATAGTATTATATTAATGTATAGACACCCTACATAAATTAGGTCAAACTCAATCTACCGACAAAATTTAGGCGTACTATATAAGCATACAAATTTAAAATCATATGATAAAAACTATAGAGTCTAAATAGTTACAGCAAATCTGATATCTATTCCACTTCTACTTGCATTATTTCTAGTAGATATAAAGAATAAGTCATGTCTTCTCTATGGACACTAAGCAGCATAACTTGCACAATCGACTAAGGCCTAAGCACCAATGACAATGATTAACGTTTGAACTCTACAAATACTAATAATGCAAGTTTTGCTTACTTGTAAAAAATTGAAAAATAAATTCACTATCTTTATTAATAGATGACCTTTTTGACTTTAGTGTATTTTAGAGTAAAATTTGTAATTAAAATTAAGTAATAAAAATTATTTAGATGAAAGACAATGATTAATTTAGAAAAAAATAGATATAAAATCACCACAGATAAAAACAGATAATCTTATCCTAAAAAATGTATAAATTTGGACAAATTTTACTCTATCTTCAATTCGATTATTAAATAGTAGTAATCTCATCTTTATTCTAATAAATGGACTTGTTCATTTTATCAAATTCTAAATTCGCTAAAAAATCACTTGCATTTTTTAGTGGACAATTGTTAACAACATACAAAACATAAATAAATTCCATAAAAAAAAAAGTCTATTAAACATACCAAGGTTAACAATGAAAGAGTCAACATAGCAATTAAAAATGAAAAAATTGGTAAAATAAGACTGAAATAAAATTTATAGAAATTCATGTATTTTAAAATGTAGTAATATTGACACCATTGTGAATAAATAGCTTATTTCGTAAATTTATATAACAGTTCCAAATCAAATTCTTAAAAGATATTAATTACTAAAGATGATTTCAGTTATCAAACTTTTGTTAAAAAAAGGCCTATGGTCAGTAACAAAAAAATCTACATTATTCCCCCAATACATATTGGTGGAAATTAATTTTAAGATACTAACCATTGTACTGACAATTAATTTTACTACAGTTCTGATTTGATATCAGCATGATTAACAATGCAATTCCAATACAAAATTAAATGAGAAAATAAAATAGAAAAAATGTATTAAAATGAAGCACAATTACCTATAATGCAGTCTGATAAAACCAATCCAAATGCCATCAACTATTCAAAATGAAAAATAGAATAAAAAAAAGTATTAAAATTAGAAGCAAAATAAACTTTGGAGTAATTTTATCTGCTTAAGTTTAATTAAAAATAAATAGTAAGAAAATGAATGGTTATCAAGCATCAAAATTTATTTGTATGAAAATTTGATGCATTAATTCAACCGCCACCAAATAAAAAGATGAAACTAAGAAAGAAGTAAAATTGAAAATCAAACTTCATTCTTCAAAATACATTAACAAAATTTTAACACGTGTCCTCAAATAAGTTGTCATCGGTCCAAAACATTCAATTCAATTTTGTTGGATTAAAAAAATACAGTTTCATAGGCAATTATAAAGAATACAATAGGGGATGTCAAAGAAGATAGTAGAAAATAGAAAGTTGTGAGAAGAAAAAAAGTTATATTATTATTGAAGTAAATGAGATTCTAATCGGAAGAAAGAAAAAAAGGAATGTGAAAGCTATAAAAAATGTTTTTATTTGCTATCATTATTTTTTGTTGGAAATGAAAAAAGGAAACTGAAGAGATGAATGATTTAAACAGCCGTGTTTGTTAATTGATACTTAAATACTACATGGCTGGTATATCTGTGTTTTTTCTCAAGTAATATTTATTCAAAAAAGTACTATTAATTTAAATATATAATTTTTAAAAGAGAGTATTTGAATAATTTTTTTTTGAAAAGAGAAATATTAAAAAAAAAACCCTCATTTTGGATCAATCTTGCTGCTGTTCATGCGTGAGAGAATAGAAAGAGATGAATAAAGTCAAAATTAATTTTCGGTGGTAATAGAGGTGAACAATATAAGTAAAATAAAGGTAACTTAGGGACTTCAACTAAAATGTGTGGTTGTTTGTTTAAAATTAGATTGAGACCATTGAAGAATGATGAGAGATGGATTATTAGTTTAATATATGGACTTCACAATCATGAATTAGTGGTTATTTTTGAGAATAATGCATTTGTGGGACGCTTAAAAGAAAAAGATAAGAAACATGTTGACAAAGTATCATGTTGCACCGAGACACATCTTGACATCTTTGAGCGATCGAGATAAAAAGAACATGACTAATATCTCTCAAATTTATAAAAACACGAATCATATGCCAGAATAATTTGAAAGGGTCCAGAACTAATATGTGACATCTGTTTAAGTTACTTGAAGTTGAGAAGTATGATTGTTGGAGTATGACCCGTGAAGACTCCAATGTTGTGAGGGACATGTTTTGAGCGCACCCAACGTTGGAGTATGAACATGTTCTTTTTTGTATTGATCATGGATAACACCTATAAAACCAATAAGTATTAGTTACCATTGTTTGAAATTGTTGGTGTAACTTCAACTAAGTTGATATTCAACGTTGCATTTTCTTACATGGATTGTGAACGTCAAAAAAACTTGTGTTAGACATTGGAGAAGTTAAAAGAGTTGTTTGTTGTAAATACCTCATTTTCTCATCTGATTGTAACTGATAGAGAACTTGCTTTGATGAATGCATTTGAAGTTGTATTCCCATCTTCAATAAATTTACTTTGTCAACTACAAATCAACAAAAATATTGGAGTCAAATGTAAACAATATATATTGAAGAAGAACATGCAGGAAACTATTCTAGATTTGTGTAAAAAAATTGTTTATTGTTATGCAGAGAAGGAGTACAAGCAACTTTTGTAAATATTTGAGCAAACATGTGTCAACAATATCATTTTATTTGATTATGTTAGAGACACATGATTGACTTCTCATAAGGAATGATTTTTTTTGAAGTATAGACCAATCAAATATTGCATCTATGAAATACTACGACCAAAAGGTATGTCATTAAAACTTTTTATTTTATTTTATATTTATACATGTTGAGGATTAAGCATACATTTGATTTTTTATTTATTTATTGAAATATCATTTGTTCTTTTTTATGTTTGAATATTAGGGTTGAGTATATTTATTATTCATTGAAAAGATTTTCAGAACACCGTATAAGAGATTTTTGTAAGGCATTAGATGGTATGAATGAGATGTTAATGTTGCAAATGATGAAGGTAAAATGGTCATTTGAGACAAGTATGGGTCGCAAAGAGCATGTACAGAACAATTCATTCTATGAGAATTTGACTTGGGTTGTATATTTAGAAGCTCTCATGGATTACATTGTTCGTGTGAGTTGGAACGATACAAGATGAAAGTTTTTCTCCTCCCGTTGGATGAAGTTCATATAGATCTGAAAAAATTAACCATGAATAGTGGTTCAAAGAAAGAAAAATTAGAAAGTGATTTAGAGTTTGACATTACATCAGAGATGAATATAATTTGGAAAATATGGAAAACAATTAATGTTGCTGGAAGAAGGGCATTGAAGAGAATTTTGTGTGAAATAGCATATCCACTAGATAAGATTAAAACAAAGGGTGGTGAGAAGAAGAAGAAAGGTAAGAAGTCGAAGGAATTTGACGTATATCGCGATCCTTCATTTTTTGAGTATGTGGGTGCGTTTTATTTTGATAAATGCAACTACTCAAGTATGTTGGCAAGGATCCACAAAAGCATCCCAACAAGCCTAGCTAGTATCTAAACACGTCTCCTAGAAAACATCCAAACAAGCCTCTCAAAAATCACCCAAACAACCCTTAGAGGAACCTATAATGAATGAAGTTAGAAAATATATGGATGAATTTTCTCCTCTAATTGATCCATATATTGAAGACATAGTTGTAGGACGAGAAACACAAGAAAATGAGAGTTTGAATTGTGTGTTATTTTAAAACCATTTATAAAAAGATTAAGCTAAAGTAATGAAAATAAAGTGGATAATGTTGTTTGATTGTTGGAATTAGGATTCATAAGATGTAGTTAGTCTAATGAAGTGATAATACACAGTTGGATTGTCGAGATTAGAGTTCCTAAGTCGTAGTTAATCTGATTAGATGATAATATAGGACTTGATTATTGATATTATAATTCCTGTCGTAGTTAGTTTGATTATGTGAGATTATATGGTTGGATCATTGATAAATATAAATTCTTAGTAGAAAAAAATTAACTTTAAAAGATTTGAATACATAATTTTATTTTAAATAAACTTTATACATTTGGTACCTTAAATTATGTATTTGGACATAAGTTAACATTTATATCTACTATAAAATCTGTCATAATAAAAAAATATAATTTTTTACTAAATAAATAAATAAAAACTATTACACTAACAACTGGCAAAACATTGATAAAAAAACTTAACATTGTCAAAATAAAACCAATGACAACTATGAGAACAACTAAGAAAAACTTAAATCCCTTAAACCAATGTCATCTACTCCACTTCTGCCATTGAAATTCCAAAAAATCAATTTCGTCTTCTCCATTTGAAGTGTCATTAAAGTGTCAACTGAGACACATACGAAGACGTGCTACTAATGACGCATCATTGAATGCTAGGGGTTCGATCTCTTCCTCTGGTACTCAATCTGCATCATCGAATCAGAAGCTAGACAATGTTGTTGTGGTGAACGAACAAAATTTTACACCTGCAAGGATGGTCCAGATGTCGGGAAGCAATTTTGGAGATGTCATTTTGGATGTATTGTTTGAATAACAATATGAGTTTTACTTTATAATTTATGTTTATGTGATTTTTGAAATTAATGTTGGTTTCTTATAAATGTTGGAATACAAACCCTACAACCTTATGCTCAATAATCCATGCCAATTACATGATGAATAACCAAAGGCGGAAGCGTACCTGTGGGAATTGCCATTGATGAAATCCTGAGATGATGATGATAAAGCCAATGGGTTGGGTGATCTTCCTCAGCAAAACACCCTGAAGACCTTGCTCTCTTGATGGAGATAGAGAGAACCAGAAAGTTTTCTCCTTAGGGTTTGTGAAACTGAATAGCCTTGTTGTATTTGCCTTGGGGACCACTACCCCTATATATAACTATTATTACTTATATCTCAAATTGCAGTATTTCTAATTCAACCCCTCATTAAATTATAAACTGTTTGGTATCTACACTATTAATTTTCATAACTATTATGCTCTTTAGCCATAAACTATTATATATTATTTGACCCCTAGTTTATTGGCTAATTATATAATGACCCTAACACACTTTATTAATTAATTACATATGTGACCCATAAATCTTACAATCTCCCACTGGTCACACATGTATCCTTAGGAGTGTGTTAGACTTTATGACGTCAAAAATGTCATTATAATTACCTTGAGCCTAATCCAAATTGTCCCGTCCATTAATCGTATCAGCACATGGAACCAAAGATGCTTTCGTCATAATAAGCATAACTAAACCCATCAATGATCACCCGCACTGACACAACTAAATGACATAGACCCATTATGAAAAGTGTAGCATGAAAATTACATGAAGTTGGTCAATGCATGTCAATTTTCAACTGGTCCTACTTTACCGAATGAGATCATACCATAACTTAAATGTACAAAGTAACTAAAACTGAATATTTTAAACTTTATTTCTGATCAGAAAATCCAAATACAATGTATTTGTATTTTACAATTAAACATAGAACATAAATTACATAATAGACGAAACTCCCACTAAAATCAAGATCCCTCAAACTGTAGCACACCCATGTGAGCAGTATGCTCATGAAAGACCTTGGGTGGTAGACCTTTAGTGAGCGGATCCACAATCATGGAGTTTGTCCTTAAGTGTTCTATGGATATCTGTCCACTTTATACCTTCTCTTTAACAACTAGGAACTTAATGTCAATGTGCTTTGACTTGGTTGAGCTCCTATTATTGTTAGAATACAGGACTGCTGATCTATTGTCACAATACAACTTGAGTGGTCTTTCAATCCCTTCAACTATTTTCAGCCCCGTGACAAAATTTCTCAGCCAAATGTCCTAGTCAGATGCCTCATGAATTGCTACGAATTATGCTGCCATGGTTGATGAAGCAGTAAGACCTTGCTTGGCACTACGCCAAGAAACTGCTCCACCAGCTAACAGAAAGACATAGCCTGAAGTTGATCTTAAGCTGTCTTGGCATCCCGCAAAATCCGAGTCAGAGTATCCAGTGATCTCTAACTGGTCTGACTTCCTATATGTGAGCATGTAGTTTCTTGTTCTCTTCAAATATCTCATGATCCTCTTGGCTGCTTTCCAATGGTCAAGACCTGGATTGCTTAAATATATGCCTAAAATCCCTACTATGAACGCTATGTCTGGACGCGTACATACTTGGGCATACATAAGACTCCCTACAGCTGAAGCATAAGGGATCTTTTGCATTTCTTGAATTTTCAAACTTCCCTTAGGGCACTGTTTGAGACTAAACTTGTCTCCCTTAGCAACTGGGGTGTCCCCTGGTTTGCAATCCTATAACCCAAACCTTTTGAGAACCTTATTGATATAGCTCTTTTGTGACAATCCAAGAATACCTCGAGATCTGTCTCGGTGTATCTGAATTCCTAATACAAAAGAGGCGTCACCAAGATCTTTCATCTCAAAATGCTTTGATAGAAATTTCTTAGTTTCGTGCAACATGCATATATCGTTAGTGGCAAGCAGTATGTCATCAACATACAAGACCAGGAAAATATGTCTGCTCCCACTGAACTTATGATACACACAATCATCAACTGTATTCATCTCAAAACCAAATGAGAGAATTACTTGATGAAATTTATGGTACCATTGACGAGAAGCCTGTTTTAGCCCATAAATGGATTTTCTTAGTTTGCACACCATATTCTTTGGGTCTCCCAACACAAAGTTTTCTGGCTGCACCATATAGATCGTCTCATCAATGTCGCCATTGAGAAACGTTGTCTTTACATCCATTTGACAAAGCTCCAAATCAAAGTGAGCAACAAGAGCCATGATTATTCTTAAAGAGTCCTTCGATGAAACCGGAGAGAAAGTCTCTTTATAATCAATCCCTTCCTTTTGAGTATAGCCCTTAGCCACAAGACGTGCCTTATATCTCTCCACATTACCATTGGAATCCCGCTTGGTTTTAAAAATCCATTTGCAACCAATGGGTTTCACTCCTTCAGGTAATGGGATAAGTTCCCAAACTGAATTGTCTTGCATAGACTTATACTCCTCATTCATTGCTTCAATCCACTTATCTGAATGAGAATCTTGCATGGCTTGATGAAAGTTGACCGGGTCGTCTTCCGTCATGCCAACATTTTCCTCTACTTCATTGATAAATACTACATAATCATCCGAAATAGCATTTTTCCTTTCTCTAGTGGATCTCCGCAATGGAGTTGGCTCTTGAGGCACTTGTTCTTGAGGATCTTGAATTTGATATGGATTTTGTTCTTCCTGAACAACCAGATCATCTTGAGTTTGTTCAATAATGGGAAAGTCAACTAGTGGAAGAATCGGTTCTGGAATTGTTACTGATTCTTCCTCAAAGACAAAATCTTTAACCTTAATCTTCCCCCCAAACTCAATATCCTCAAAGAACGTTGTCGTTCCCGTCTCAAAAATTGTTCTCAATTTTGGATCATAAAATTTATAGCCCCTTGATTTTTCTGAGTACCCTATAAAATAGTTGCTAATTGTTCGGGGTTCAAATTTCTTTTCATTCAGCCTATAAGGCCTTGCCTCAGTTGGACATCCCTAAACATGAAGGTGCTTCAGACTAGGCTTACGCCCAATCCAAAGCTCATAAGGTGTTTTAGCCGCTGCCTTAGTTGGTACTCTTTTAAGAATGTATGCTGCTGTTTTTAATGCCTCTCCCCATAGTGACTCTGGCAAGGTGGAATGACATATCATACTCCTTACCATATCCTTAAGAGTCTTGTTTCGTCTTTCAGCTACACCATTCATGCTGGGTGACCCCGACATAGTGTATTGTGGGACGATTCCACATTCCTCTAGGTATTTGGCAAATGGTCCCGGACGTTGTTCACCTGAACCGTCATATCTGCCGTAGTATTCACCACCACGATCAGATTTGACCTTTTTAATTCTCTTATTAAGTTGATTCTCAACTTCTGCCTTAAAGGATTTGAACACGTCTATTGATTGGGACTTTTCATGAATTAGGTAAAAGTATGTATATTTAGAATAATCGTCTATGAATGATATAAAATATTGTTGACCATTCCAAGAAGGAGTTGGAAATGGCCCACAGATGTCCGTATGTATCAATTCTAAGACATCTGTAGCTCTATATGCGCCTAATTTCTTATCTTTAGTCTGTTTTCCTTTAATGCATGCTACACAAATGTTAAAGTCTGTGAAGTCAATGAAATCTAAAATTCCATCTGACACAAGTCGTTCAACTCTATTTCTAGAGATGTGACCTAGACGCTTGTGCCAAAGCACTCCTGAATTGAAATTGTCAATTTTTCGCTTAGTACCATGTGATTCCACACTCAAGGTTTCATTATAGTTAGCCACAGTTTCCAACAAATAAAGATTATCATAACCAGAAAGTAAACTGGTTCCAACAACATTCGAATTTAAAGACAAAGTAAATTCTTTATTCCCGAATGAACAATAATATCCTGATTTGTCCAAATAAGAAATAGAGACCAAATTCTGTCTAAATGACGGTACAACAAAAGTGTATTCTAAATCCAAATAATGACCGGAACTTAATAATAATCTAAATTTTCCTATGGCTTCAACTTCTACCTTCTTCCCATCTCCTACATAGATGCATATTTCAGCATTACTAGGCTTTCGGAAGTTCAGGCAACCCTACATTGAAACACTGATGGTAGTAGTTGCACCAGAGTCTAACCACCAAGTATTTTCAGGTACTGAAGCTAAATTAACCTCAGAACAGACCAAAGACAGAATCATACCTTTGTTAACACGCCAAGCGTGATATTTGGCACAATCCTTCTTCACGTGTCCAGGACTCCTGCAGAAGAAGTAGTTGTTGTCCTTAGTCTGCTTCTTTTGTTCTGGACCCTTAGCAGCAGCTTTGTTCTTGGGCTCCTCAATTCTTTTCCTTTTGCCCTTGTCTTTAGAGATGCTAGTAAAGTGAGCGCTTTCAGTCCTATCTTGCTTCAGTCTGTCCTCTTCTTGCACACATAATGAAATGAGCTCATTAAGAGTCCATTTCTCCTTTTGACAGTTATAAGTCGCCTTAAACTGACTGAATTGCGAAGGAAGAGACAACAATACTAAATGAATGAGTAAGTCATCTGACAACTCAAGCTTTAGTCCTTTAAGCTTAGAAGCAATGTTGGACATCATCATAATGTGCTCTCTTATATTTCCCTTGCCTTGATACTTCATGGAAATTAAATTCTGAAGCAAAGAACTTGTTTCAGCCTTATCACTTTTTTCAAAGCGTTTTTCCATCTCAACAAGGAAATTTTTAGCTGTAACTATCTCATCCGAGACAGCACCTCTAAAGACCTCAGGAATGCCACGCTTTATGATCATAAGACTTATGCGATTTGAGCGATCCCATTTCTCATACTCTAATTTTTCCTCAGAAGAACTAGAGTCCTTAGGAGTAGGGGGTCGTTCAATTCTTAATGCAAGGTCTAGATCCATGCAGCCAAGAACGATCAGAATGTTCTCTTTTCATTCCTTAAAATTTGTCCCATCAAGGACAGGGATAGAACTCAAATTTGCAAATATGGAAGCAATAGATATTGTGAATTAAATAAAGAACGAAACTTAGAAACTCACATTATAGGAAAATAAATCAATAAATAAATAAATACATATGTTCAAATCATGGAATTTAACCCATCTCAAGATACCCAGTGCACCATTGGTGTCAAGTCTTTGGACAGTAACACCAACTGCTAGTGGTACTCTAGTTGCAATGATCAACTATTGACAATAAGACATGTCAAACAATAAACCTTCATTTGGACCGATTTACTGCTCACATGTATACTAAATAATTGTCACACATTTATCATTGCAGGTGTACATGTGACTCTACCAAATATTAACCTTCCTTTAGGCCGGTCAATACCCGCATGAATAAACATATACACAACCATTTGACACTCTTCACGAGCAATTTAGACAAGAGAGGTCACTTTGGCGACATCAAGTTTCAATTAACTCATTCAAAATGTCAAACTTGACTTGAACATATATTTATTATATCCAAATAAAAAAAAATATTTAATCAAACAGAATTCAGAAAACAGCAAAGACTGAGTACACCATAATCGGGTATGCACTTGCAATATGAGTCAAATGTCATTATCATATGTCGCAACATTTGGAATCAATTTCAAATTTTCAAAATTAAACTTCTAGTTCACTTTAAAGTGACCAGAGTCACATTCACATTTCTTGCCAACAAGACCTACACAGACTGATATATTGCATTTGCCGTGGTGTTTTCATCAACAACTAAAAGTAAAACTACTAAATTAATTAATAGTTAAATCACGTATTTGTGATAATATTATTGATGACTGACCTGGTGTTTATTAAATGATAGATGCGAACTTTAGAATTATCAGTTTTCAAGTTACAATAATTCGTTCAGCACAATATAAAGGAATCTATGCACAAGTGGTTAAGCTACTCAAAAGTAGTAAAATATAATTAGTTTGACATATTTCGTACATGTAAGAGACAAGGAACTTTGAGAACTGGCAACCAAAAGTATTAAAACCTTGAAGTGTCAGTTTTATAAGAAGGAGACAAGTAAGACAATAAGAAAGCACATACATTTTACCATTCCATTCCAGCCACATATCCACCAGTTTAATACTAAAAGCTCATAACAGTTTTAACAATACCAAAAAAAAAAAAAATTGGATACCTTAATATATTAATATCCAAATTCCCAAATTATAAACCCTAAGATTTCAATCATGTCAAAATTCTCAAATTGAATCCTAAAACAAAGACAATGACCGAATTTCATCATGAATTAAACATGGTAAGCTCTGATACCAATTGTTGGAATACAAACCCTACAACCTTATGCTCAATAATCCATGCCAATTACATGATGAATAATCAAAGGCGGAAGCGTACCTGTGGGAATTGCCATTGATGAAATCCTGAGATGATGATGATAAAGCCAATGGGTTGGGTGATCTTCCTCAGCAAAACACCCTGAAGACCTTGCTCTCTTGATGGGGATAGAGAGAACCAGATAACCAGAGAGTTTTCTCCTTAGGGTTTGTGAAACTGAATAGTCTTGTTGTGTTTGCATTGGGGACCACTACCCCTATATATAACTATTATTAGTTATATCCTAAATTGCAGTATTTCTAATTCAGCCTCTCATTAAATTAGAAACTGCCTAGTATCTACACTATTAATTTTCATAACTATTATGCTCTTTAGCCATAAACTATTATATATTATTTGACCCCTAATTTATTGGCTAATTATATAATGACCCTAACACACTTTATTAATTAATTACATATGTGACCCATAAATCTTACAATAAAATCTTGGACGCCCGCTACATGCCATTTATTTATTTGGATTGAAGATAAAGATGGTGTCGATGAAGTTAGAAAACATGTCTGATTCAGAAATTGTTGCACTTGCAATTGATGTCATAGAAGAAGGAAAGAAGAAAAATGTTGAATTGCATCAAAAGTTGAGTGTTTGAGCGAGTTAAAGGGAAATTCTTTTGTTTTTATTGGTTGTGTCCTTCATTGCCAAACTTGAGAAAGATCTTCCATTTTGTGTCGAAGAGATTGAATTAGTTTTAGGCTTTGTCAGTTAAGTTGTTTATTTATATCTACTTATTTCACTTTAATGTTTATTTTGTTTAATTCTTTTTACTATGTGTTTCATTATTTTTAAATACCGGTGATTTAGTTGTGCTTTTTATTAATTCAACTTGTAATTGTTAGTGTGTTAGCGCAAGTATCGTTGACATGGGATGGATTATATGAAAATCAATGACAATTAGTCTCTAAAAGTTTTTTTTATTGTTCTCCATGGTAGACAAATGACATGATGGTGCAAATATTGATAAGGTTGAATCGAGTAAAACTGTAAAAGAGGTGTTAAACCATATTTTGTCTTTTCATTATTGGTTTAACTATGTTTTTTATCCTTACAATTATAACCTTTTGTTAATTTTGATCCTCATAAGTTTTTTATTACTTGATTTATATCCCTGCAAATATAGTTTCATTTTAAAATAGTAATTCACTGTTACAAAAACTATTAATTGACAAACTCTGTTAGGTGAAATGAATAAATTTAATATATAACATTTTTTTTTAACCTAAACCCTAGACCTCCAATAGAATTAAAATATATCAGTCTTCCCTTAAAAAATTAAAAAAAAAAAAAAAAAAACTTAAAAGTGTTCATTTTCTTCATCTCAAAATCCAACTAATACCATATGAACATGAACACTTGAGTTCCATTAAAAATGTAAAAACTTTTTTTTTAATAAATAAAAAAAAATAGTACTTCATCTCCTTCATCCCAACCAACCCAACCGATAAAGCCCAACCAAAAACACCGAAAATCTGACCCAGACAAAATCCATAACAAGAATAAACAAGCAAAAAGGAAGCATAAAAAGGAAAAGAACAAACATACAAGACAATCAAAAGATAAAAACATCGAAAACAAAAGCAAGTTTAAAGAGGATTTCATGAGGTTGTTGTTGTTATTAGAGACTACAAATTGGGGATTTTGAATTTCAATTTTTAGGAATTTTTGTTGGGATTAATAGGTGTATGTTGGAGTTAGTTAATTATCTCATTCTTTCTTGCCTTTCTCTTGAGGAAAAATTGTTTTTGATTTTGATGTAAACAAAAAGTTAAGATTGATGTGTTAATGGATGAGGAAATAGAAGAGTTTCGTAGATCTATTTAAATTTGTGGTTGATGTTTTTTTTAGATAATAGAGGGAAAAAATGAGGTTAAAAGTAGAGTTTGTTGATAGAAAAAATTGGATCATGTGAAGTATGAGTAATGAAGGGGAAAAGATTGAGTTGAGTGGGGAAAAATATGAATTGTTGGGTTGATGAAGATAATGATGAAACTCACGTTCTAAATTTGTGATCGATGAATATAGTTTAAATAAAAAAATAAAAATAAGTATATAAATTATTTTCATATTTAAATTGATATTCCAACTGACATGCTACGATTGATACACATTTTTCTCCGTTTGTCGGTTCACGTTTTGTAACGTCCACTTGACATTAAAGATCAAAAGTAAAGTTTTCCTATATTGCAGAGATGAAATTCAAATAAAAAAGTTTATATGGACTAAAACTAAAAACTATTGTATTTCCATTGATTAAAAACATATTTAAACCTTATCTATTACATTGTATTTGAGAAGTTTTTTTTTAGTCAACTTATTTGAGAAGTAAATAGTCGCATAATTGTCTTGCTATTAGACTATACAACAGCTAGTGGGTGAGTTAGAATTTTAAAATCTAACTTCGTAGCAAGTTATAACAAAAATGTAGAGTTGTCAAAATAGATTAGCCTGAATGGGTGAGTCTGCCCAGCCCACTAAAATACATAGTATGAGTTTGATAATTTCAGTATGAATTTTTTAAGGACTTTTTAACCCAGTTCGAATTAATTTGTTACCCATTCGAGTTAGCCCGTATGAGTATCGAGGTAGCCTGCAACCCGCATAACCAATTTTAAAAAAGTAAAAATAGTAAAATTAGTCCACATAAAAAAATTTCCAAAAGGTATTCAACTCACTTAACTATATATATATATATATATATATATATATTATCCATTGTGATAGAATATTATTTTTAATTGGTTATATATTTTTAATAATTAATTTCTTTATTTTTCTAAGTGGACAATCATTCAACACTTTGAAAAATGTGAACATTGCTCAAAGAGTCTAAATACACTTATTTTATAGTCACATTAGAACTATTTAACATTTTATTTGAATTTGGATTGAGTTTGGGTTATCTTAAACAAATTTAAATTCATTTGTGTTATACTAGATAATATCTATAACTTTTGAACAATTTGAACTTATTTTAATTTGTGTGTTGTTTTGAAAATTTTGAATTAAGTTTGTGTTAATAGAAAAATTCAAACTTACTTTGTATATAAAGAGTAAATCGTAATTTTTTATAAATGAGTATTCAAATTGATTCATACTTATGCATAAGTAGTTAACTACAATTTTTTTAAATGAGCATAAAAAAATTCAAATTAAAAGAATCACAAACAAAATTAAAAATATAATGAGTAAAAAAATTTATAAAAATTGTGGGTTACCCATCCAACTCGCAACCCATCTAGGGTCAGGCTCAGACAATATTTTATCGATCCATATTAAAACAGAGCTTTTTAATCTAGTTCAAAGAATACCACAATCCGTTAAAACTGATCCTATATAAATTGAACAACTCGTTTTGATAACTCTACAAAAATTCAAGAAGTTATAGCAAATCATAACAACACCAACACCATTGAAAGATATTTATTAATTCTGCAGGGTAATCAAACAATTGCTCAATTATAACCAATCAAACAATTACTCAATTAATCACACAATTGGACATATAACTTATAAATTGTATAAAACAACTTGTGTAATAAAGTTAAATGAGATCCTCTAAGCTACTATTATCTATGAAACATAAATACTAATACTGACACATCAATTTTAATAATAATTTTAAAAAATAAATAAATTAAAATATAATCAATATATCAATATAATATATGTGTCAAAGATAAACTTATATCAAACACACACCTTTAAAGTACTGCTGCTAAAGAAACTATTACTAAAACTGAAATAATTTCAAGATCATGCTGTGAGTTAAAAAATAATAAATAATGGATGTAATAAAGTTGCTTAAGGATAATTCTCTTCTGCCAATTGCAGCTTACCAAGTTACTATGGGGCCATTCTAGCACCAGGGAAAAATGTTTATGCTGAAAAGTTGATCAAATATTCAATTAGTTCTCACCAATGAATATGAAATTAAACTCTATACACATAACACAAGTTTGACGATAATAGACAAAAATGACCCTTCTATTTTTATATCTAACCGAGGCACTATTTTTATGGTAGCTTCAACAATTATTTGCTCTTAACCTGCCATGACATTTTATAAACAATTCAATTATGTGTAAAACTATGTAGTCAGCAACTTCAAAACTACTTAATAAGTACAACATGAATCAAAAAATGTAAACGTCCAACTTAAATGGACCCTTAGACTTAATAAATATGTCACTGTTACTCCTTTCTTGATATGCGTGGATGATGTGATATTAACTAGAAATTCATTGAAGCAATTAATAAAGATAAAGGTTGTTCTTGATACATCCTCTACACATTGTTTGGTTGAGGTGAAAATAGGAGGAAAGACAGTTGGAGAAGGGAAAGTACTAATCTCAAAAATGTTTCCATTGTTTGGAACCAAAAGAAAACGGGAAGGAAAGAAACTTTCACATGTAGGGCCCCAAAAATTGTTTCACTCCACACCTGGCTACAAAGTTCACTAACTAATAAATTTGTTGTGTTTTAACAATTTTACCCTCGTGATATTTTTAATAGTTGGCTGCAATATTTTTCTCGGTAAACTCACATATGGTATATGGTGCCACATATTATTTGTACACTACTTTGTTTATAAAAAATAATAATTAATTAATACAAGTATCCTGATTTAAAAATATCATGATAGTTTTTTTTAGTAAATCATATATATATATATCACATTTTATGTAGAGATGTTTATGTCATTCACATAAATATATTTTTGTTTCTTTTTACTTTCTATTCATTCTCTTCTATCAAACAACTAAAAAATTATTTACTTTTCATGTTTTCAACATTCTTTCCTTTTACTTGTTTTTGTGATTAAACCAAAACATCAAAATTAAATTAAGGTTTGGGACAAGCTAAAACTTTCTTGATTTATAAATATCTTATTCTCAAAGTTAATTTTTAATTTGACAAATAAAATATTGTTTATATTTTCTTCACGAGATATGCTCGTTATGATACAAACTAACAAAGACTTCTTTAGATCCCTTAATCAAATTACAACAAGACTCTTTGAATATTAATTGTGATAGTGTAAAATATTAATGATAACTACGCATTAATACTATATATTATTTATGCTACTCAATAGTTAAGTCAATTTCTTGATGCACACATCTAAACACATTTTAATTTTTCGTATAGAGTTATTAAATATTTTTTCAAGGGAGACTTATTGTTGAAAATTAAAAGAAATTTGTAACTACAATTACTTGTTTCTCATGTAAAGATTGGAAAACATGCATAGATTCTAGAAAATTATTTAACTTTTTTTAAAAAAGAAATAATTATTAGATACTATTTATTTCTTGAAAAATCATTACTTTCTTGGAGAAGCAAAAAGTAGAATATATTATCAAATATATCAATTGTAACAAAATACACGACAATATATATTACTTCTTGTTTCCTAAAAATTGTAGTTGTTATATATTTTTTGTAAAGTTTACAAATATGTTGTGATAAGTCAATATTATATTGTGATGATAGCCAAAATGTGATACATATTGCATTAAACCTCATCTTTTACAAGCCATATAAAACATCTTAAAATTTATCATCCCATTGTAAGAAAAAACCCTTCAAAAGAGAATATTGAGATTGTTGTTGATATCTTCCAAATCCCAAGTAGCAAATTTCTACAAAATGATATTACCTTGTGCTATTTTCATTCCTTTCATCTCCTAACTTTGTTTATTTGTATCATGTCACTTTGTGGGGGTGCTCTTAAAGAGTATACATGGCGAACAATCAATCTTACATAAAAAATGTACAAGTGGCGATGATATATTATAAATAAAATAAATGACATAGATAAGATAATATAATTCATACGAAGGCGAATGAAATTATAAGTTGTCATTATTATTATTGAGTTTAATTTATTTATTTTTTTCTTTTTATTCAACATAATAATATATAGATTTTGACTTGCTATCGAGTTATTATTGTTGTCATAATAATATATATTTTTTTTTCTTTTCGTCCGATTGATTAATAAAACAATATTTTTAATTTAATATATTTTTTTCCCGAAATCTTTTACATGTTTTTATATAAGGTTGACTCAACACTTTGATAGAATTTATAATAAAAAAATTACTTTGATAGAATTTATAACAAAAAAGTCACTCTATCTTAATAAAATTCATTATTTATTATTTTTTTAAATTTATGATCTCATTATGATTTGGACTATTATTGACTATAAATATTATCATCATCTATAAAAAAAAAACACTTAAGTGGAGTGATTAAATTCAAATACTTTAATAAATTTCAATTAAAATAGAACCGATCAAGAGTATATGATTTCTCTTATATAAAAATAATTAAAATAAAATAAATAAAAATAAAAATCAGCATTGGTTAAAAAATAAAAATAAAAACCAAGTAGCTTTTATATTTTTAATAAAAAATCAAGTAGCTTTATATATACGAAAATATATAACTTCTTCACTCACAACAAAAATCATATACACAAACAATCTACACTTTTGGGTTACACTTTTGGGTTACACTTTTCTCATATGTCTTTCATTGCAGCTTAGGGGACACATCTGATTCAACTTGTAGAAACCAAAAGTCACAGGTAAATTAAACCATTCACAATTCACAATTCACAATCACATATCCACCTCCATAATTTTCCTCCCATTAAAATCCATCAATTAACTTCTCTGTATTTTTTTTTTTCTCTTTTGTATCAAAACCCTTTTATTTTATTTTACTCACTAAACTCTTAACTAGTATAATTCTTTTTTCTTCGCCCCTTTTTTATGTCTTCCTTTTTTCATTTTTAGCTTAAACTTGAGAGATTTGACCGTTAAGAGGAAGTTAACTTCTCCGTCTTCGTTAACATTTTTCATGATTTTGTAGGGTTTTTGGTTTTAGCCCCAAAACTCGCTTTCTCTTTTTCACTTTTATTTTCCTTTTTCACACTAAATAACCATAAAAATATCATTTTTTTTTTCAGGGTTGTTCTCTATGTGGTGTTTTTTTTCTTTCAAAACCCATGAAGATAATTTCTTGATTTGTTACATGCTAATCTTGATTGGGTTTTCGCTGATTCTATTTTATTCACAATGCTTTTTCGAGAAAAGGGTGTTTTTGAAGTTTTGAACTGAGTGAGTGAAGTTTTCTCCATTGGGGGTGAAAAGGAAAAACGGGGGTGCAAAAAAGAAGATATTTTCTGGAAGATGATTGCTGAGAAACCTATCTGGGTTAGGCATGAGGGCATGCAAATTTTCTCCATTGATGTTCAACCAGGTGGGCTTAGGTTTGCTACTGGTGGTGGTGACCACAAGGTATGTCATTTTCTCTCATAATTGTTGTTTTGTTTTTGTTTGTGAGTCTCAATTTAATGGTGAATTTCAATTTTGGGTCTCCATTGTTGTGTTTAATTTGTTAATTGTGGTGTTTAATTTGTTATGTTAATGAAGGGTGGGGTGCCATTGTCAATTTAATGGTGATACTCCATTGTTGTGTTTAATTTGTTATTCTTAAAACTTGAGTTGGACCAAACTCAATCCTGACATAACCGACTTGTAAGGTAATTGGTGTCTCCAGCTTATAAACTCATTTTAGACCATACATTCGATGTGGGATTCTCAACATTCTGTTGATGGATGGGGTAGTTTTGTGCCGTTTAATGTTTATTATTGTTGAGCTCAATGAAAAAAAGAGTTTTGCTTAGTTGTTTATGTTTAATGCTTTGTTAGTTAGGTAATAGGAGATTGAGGCTGAGAGTTATGATAGTGTTTTATATAATCTTCTTCTCAACTATATGTTTTACTTAATCAGGTTCGAATATGGAATATGAAGTCTGTTTCAAGTGACTTAACAATTGATGACTCTTCTCAGAGGCTTCTTGCGACATTGCGGGATCATTTTGGGTCTGTCAACTGTGTAAGGTGGGCTAAGCATGGTAGGTATGTTGCGTCTGGTTCGGATGATCAGGTGATATTAATTCATGAGAGGAAGCCTGGCTCAGGTACCACTGAATTTGGTAGTGGAGAGCCGCCGGATATTGAAAACTGGAAAGTTGCAATGACTTTGAGAGGGCACACTGCAGATGTGGTAATTTAATTGCTTTTGAACTAGTTGTTCCATCTAAATGGTCCTCTATCACTTTTTGTTTTAATTGTCACCTTGAGTATTCAAACAATTTCACATTTTTTATCAGCATCGTTAACTTGAGATCTTCTTGTTCATGTGTAAAGTAGGTGGATCTTAATTGGTCGCCTGATGACTCGACATTGGCTAGTGGGAGTTTGGACAACACCATCCACATATGGAATATGAGTAATGGCATTTGCACTACTGTTCTAAGGGGCCACTCTAGCCTGGTTAAGGGTGTTGCTTGGGATCCCATTGGATCTTTTATCGCAAGTCAATCCGATGACAAAACGGTCATTATCTGGAAAACTAGTGATTGGAGTCTTGCTCACAGAACCGATGGTCACTGGGCTAAATCAGTAAGTTTCTTACTTTTAAATCTATATGACCCATTTGTAACAACTTTGTTTATTTATTTTTTTTTTTAAAACATTTTTTTTAAATAATTACTTTTAGGAGCTTTGATCTATTTGTTACAGATTTTAAAAAAATGAGAATCTAAAAACTGGTTCAATGAAACACTGTTTGAGTAATTTCTCTTAAGAATAATTTTCATCTGATGATTTTTTAAAAGTAAGTTTTATTATGGTAAACAAATACGAAATAGCTTATGCTTTTCTTAAAAATCTCTAAAATATAATCTCTAAATTATTGAATGCTAAATCACTTTTTTATAATCTGTAATAAACTGGCTCGTAATTTCAATTTCCTAATCGAGCCATGCCCCTTTCAGCTTGGATCAACCTTCTTCAGGCGACTTGGATGGTCCCCGTGTGGTCATTTTATCACCACTACTCACGGTTTCCAGAAGCCGAGGCATTCTGCCCCTGTGCTCGAGAGAGGGGAATGGTCTGCAACATTTGATTTCTTAGGACACAATGCTCCAATTATTGTTGTCAAGTTCAACAATTCAATGTTCAAAAGGCATTCCACTAATGCTGAGGAAGTGAAGCCTTTACCCGCTGGGTGGTCCAATGGTGCTTCCAAGACTGGAAGCAAAGAGCCGCAGCCATACAATGTGATCGCCATTGGAAGTCAGGATCGAACTATCACCGTATGGACTACTGCAAGTCCTCGTCCTCTTTTTGTGGCCAAACATTTTTTTACTCAAAGTGTTGTGGATTTATCCTGGTATGCTCTTCATCTATGGTTGCATTAGTGTATACTCCCTTTGTCCCTAGATATAAGACACTCATGCAAAAAATCTTTGTCCATAAATATAAGACCTTGTTAAAAAGATTCTTTGCCTTAAGTTTTTCTTTGCAACAGTACCCCTAATTAATCTACTTTTTTTAATCAATAAAAAGTATTGGGAAGATAAATTCTCTCTCTCTCTCTTATTTGCATCAGAGAAGATGAATAGATGAAGCTCATTCACTTATTAACTTTGCTTCACTCATCATGATGAGATAGTAGTAAGGGTAAAATTGGAAAAGTGATACAAATTATTGATAACTTCATACTACTACATAAATTTTCAAACTTTCTTAATTTCTGTTATTTAGTCTACAACAGTGTCTTATACTTAGGAATGGAGTTAGATGTTTTTGTTTTGCTAATTAGTTTGAATTCTTTAATTTTTTTGTTAATTCTTAGTTGAATATTTTAATTCATCTTGAAACAGGAGCCCTGATGGGTATTCACTTTTTGCCTGTTCCTTGGATGGATCGGTTGCTACATTTCATTTTGAGGTGAAAGAACTCGGTCAAAGACTCAGTGATTCTGAGCTAGATGAGTTGAAGAGAAGTCGCTATGGTGATGTGAGAGGCCGTCAAGCAAACTTAGCAGAGTCTCCAGCACAGTTATTGCTAGAAGCAGCTTCTACCAAGCAAACACCAAGCAAAAAGGCGGTTTCTAATCAGCAAAACCAGACAATTGCAAAAGCATACGTTGATACACGTGTCGGTGCAAAGAACCCGGAGCCTCAAGTTGATCATAACAAGAAGAGTGGAGGTCCTGTTGGTGACACGTTAAACAAAATGACAACCTCTGCCCGGATTTCTAGCCCCGTCAAGCAAAGAGAATATCGACGTCCCGATGGTAGGAAAAGAATTATTCCAGAAGCAGTTGGAGTGCCGGTTCAGCAGGAAAACATTTCTCGTGCGGTTCAATCACAAGCTCTTGATTTCCCTCTCGTATCTTCTGATCAACAAAGGGGTACCAATGGAGTTGTATCAAATGACGATACCGTAAGAGCCAAAAGTAACTTGGCTGGAGCACTTGTCAGAAATTCAGATTTAAAAGAACGTTCAGGGGTTACTGCTAGGGCGACAATTTCAGAGAGCCTAGTCATTGAGAAGGTTCCAGCTTCTTCTGGCAAAGATGGAACCGTCAATGTTGAGCAGATGAGAAATTCGATAAATTCCGGTTCCTTGTCTGCTTCTCATGCCACTCTTTCCATTAGAATATTTGACAAGAAAGGCGGGGAGGATGCTTTACCTATTTGTTTGGAAGCGCGCCCGAGAGAACAAGCTGTGAATGACATTGTAGGGATGGGAAATGCATCCGTTATGAGAGAAACGGAAATTGCTTGCACAAGGGGGACTCAAACACTTTGGTCTGATAGGATATTGGGGGAAGTCACTGTTTTAGCTGGAAATGCAAATTTTTTGGCGGTCGGGTGCGAGGATGGATGTCTACAGGTAGTCTTTTATGTATACATTATGGTTCGGTTTTCAGTTTTTGCTGTTTTATTTCCTTTCCTGTCAACGTTTCTGATATATCATAATATGATTGTATTGTGTCATTAACTGTGGTAGTTTTGCACATCCTTTATTCTGAGTTTCCTTCATTTATTAAGAAAAACACTCTTTAGATACTGAATTATCTCTCTAATATCATTCTATTTTTTCAACTATAGTTGTTTGGGACATTTTAAAAAATCCAAATTGTTTATACTGTGCTACTTTCATTTTCATCTCGTTTTAGTATTACTTGGAAGTTAAAATTATCTTTGCTATGCATGTATTAAGGAAAAAAACTTTTAGGTACTAACTTAGCCATTTCTAATATCAATTTTTTTTATCTATAAATGTTCTGACATGTTAAAAAATGAAAACAGTGTAAACCACGAATAATTTCATTATCATCTCATGTTTTAGTATTATCTGAAATTATATATGGCTATAATGATTTACACATATATAGTCATCATAATGAACTTACACTTTGTTTATGTATTTGACTTCTTTGTGTTGCTGAGAAGATTTACACAAAGTGCGGGAGACGAGCAATGCCTACCATGATGATGGGATCTGCATCAATATTTGTAGACTGCGACGAATGCTGGAAACTGTTGCTGGTGACAAGAAAAGGATCCCTTTATTTATGGGATTTATTCAACCGAACCTGTCTCCTTCAAGACTCGTTGGCTTCTCTTGTTGCTTCAACTCCTAGTTCTTCTGCCAAAGATACCGGTACCATATATTACCTATATAAATATTTGATATAGTAGCTGCTTACAACTTGTGTTTTTCCGGCAAGTTTTGATATGCTTTGGTGTTATGTCCTTGTATTTTATTTTATTTTTTTATTTAATTTCAGGCACTATTAAAGTTATATCTGCAAAGCTATCAAAATCTGGTTCTCCCCTTATTATTTTGGCGACTCGTCATGCCTTCCTATTCGACATGAGTCTCAAGTGTTGGCTGAGGGTTGCTGATGACTGTTTCCCTGCATCAAACTTTGCCAGCTCTTGGAGTTTGGGCTCATTCCAAAGTGGTGAACTTGCTGCTTTGCAGGTTGATGTTAAAAAGTATTTGGCCCGAAAGCCAGGTTGGACTAGGTGTGTATTTATCGGTATTGATGTTTGATTGATACATCCTTTTAGTTTGTATATTCTTCCTCTATTTTAAAGATACTATTAAATATATATGTTTGAAGGAAAACTTTCTAAACATGAACTTTTTGATATAGAACGACAGATGACGGAGTGCAGACGCGTGCTCACTTGGAAGCTCAGTTAGCGTCTTCTTTGGCTTTGGGATCCTCCAACGAATATCGTCAATGCCTCTTGTCGTATGTACGCTTTCTTGCAAGGTACTATTTCTGTTGTCTTTTTTCTTGCAAGGTAATATTTGTTGTCTTTTTCACATTCTTGCATTAAACACTTTCTCATTCTTGCGTGAAACGTGCATGCCGTCTGGCTCCTTGTCATTGAACTTCAAGAATTTATTTTTTCAAACTTCAGAGATCGTCGTTCTATAGTTATAAATATATATATAGTTCTATATTTTTTCTCTTGAATCACATTCTGTGGTCTGTATAATTTTGGACTTAATAGACTAAACAAAGATTTTGATGAAATATAATTGCAGAGAAGCGGATGAATCTCGATTACGAGAACTGTGTGAGAGTTTCCTCGGACCTCCAACAGGCATGGCTGAAGAAGCATCATCAGATAAGAGTTTGGCATGGGATCCTCTTGTGCTTGTAAGACTATTTTTTAAGAGATTAATTTGCATCAATGTAAAAAAATTTACTTTCGACAAATCACAATCATTCAAATGAAATTTAGAAATAGTTGTAATTAAAGTCACACTTTTTTAATAATCGAACGGTTATGGTTGACTATCGGTTTAAATCCTTATGCATTATAAATTTATATCGTGTGAACCCTTATAAATTCAGTTCAACTGATCAAGTTTTCCATTTGGATCTTTGCAGGGAATGAAGAAACACAAACTCCTCATCGAAGACATTCTTCCAGCCATGGCATCGAATAGGAAAGTTCAAAGACTTCTCAACGAATTCATGGATCTCGTATCCGAATACGAAATCATCGACGTTAATCATGATAAAAGAAATCTAGTGTTTTTCAAGACATCTTCTTCGCCAGTCACCAATCTAATAGAGAGTTGTCCATTAGCAACATATGTAAAGGACACTCCCGAGGACGCAATTAACAACAAAGACAACAGCGCTCGAGTCGCCAAAAGTCGCACAAATTTCATTCCTGCATTTGCAAACGAAGCAAGTGCACATGATCAAATTGTTCAGGATACACCAGACCAGTAATGAGGTCTTGACATATGCATCTTACTTTTGGATTTTGTTATTCTATATATATATATATATTTAGGAATTTTATCAACATGGGGTTTTGTAAGTGGCATGGATGAACAATGAAACTACTCACATTATATTATTATGCATTAGAAATTCTACCAATAGAGGAAGCAATTATAATCATTTTGTAGCTCTACTCAAAAGCTGATCTTATTAATAGGTCACAATTCTAAGGTAGCAAAAGTTGATATATGGAAATTAGATATTTTTTTAAGGATTCATCTACAAATTTTCTTTTTAATTTTATTCAACATTTATGGAAAATTTGCTATCTTTTTATAATGTTACTAGTGTCCATAATGCACTCCGCCTATCTCCTTTTCTATTGCATTAACATATATTAACCATAAATAAAACTTGTGTAGTTTATTTTTAATTTTAAATATTTCTCTTTAATCATCTTTCCTTTTTTCTTTTTTGCTATTGTTTATTGGTGTTTTTTTCCCCACAAGTTTTCAACGGTGATTATTATTATGTGAAAAGTTAAAAAAATAAATGTAACAGTATTTTTGTTAGCAAAATAGGCTACATGAAAATGAAAATGTCTATTTTATGTGAGAATGATAAAAGTACTTATCAACTAGTAGATCAAAATAGATGGTTGAGATTAAAAGCTCTTTTAAAAAAATAATGCCTTTCTTTAATTTAATTATTTTTAAATCCTGTCAAACTCTCTATAGAGAATCAAATGAATAATTTCACTTTACACTTAATCTCCTTCCTTAACCATCTACTTTTCACAAAAATAGATAATAGAAAAACAATTTTCCAATCACATTATTTTCTTCTATCCTACCCACCACCATTAACATTGTATATCCAAATAGAATAAACTTGTAACTTCTAATAATTTTTATGAAACTTAAAAAAAAAAAAAAACACTATAGCATAAATTGGTTCACAGGTTCCAATCTTAGAATATTATTTGTTTTATTAAAATCGAGAACTCCAGAAATATTAAGAGATATATTGTTAATTTAGGTTGATATTATCTATGAGAAAGGAATTGAAACACTACTTACCCATTGAGATTTTAATCTCCAGCAACTAAGTAAGCAATAATAAAATCAAATTGGATTGCCTTCATGTTTTTGATTGTGCATATACCAAAATATACGTAATACTTAGTCATGGATGATGAAAATCAATGAAAATTATGAATGATACAACTTTGTTGTTGTTGAAGATGGTTTTTTTTATCTGAATTAAGCCAACTTTATTGCATGAGGTGCACATATATTTATTCTTTAATTAAATCAATTTTTCTTCAATTACTAGTACATTTTAAAAAATTTAATACTAAAGGTTTCATGCATGTATTTATGTTTAATGTTCTATTATTGTTTGATATCATATTATAACTGTCAAGTATTTACTGTTTGTCTTCATGATAAATTTATTCTAAATTTGTGATAATTAATCAAAATTATTTGATTTGTGTTTTTAAAATAAATACAAAATCATTTGTGTATATGACATACGAATTTTATAAACTATTTCCTCGTATCATGAGTGTATAACTTCATTAACACTATGATTTTAACTATCTATATAATTTTGATCTAACTTTTCTTTTAAGTTTAACTTAATATTTGTTTTTATTGTATGATAATTTAACTACGTATGCTTCAACATCATATTTTATTATCTTTTAATTATATCTATTATAAATGATTAACAATATCATAATATAATATATTTTAATATTTATACAAAACATTTAAACAAAAAATATATTTATATAATTATCAAATTTTATCAATTATTTAAAATAATATATCGTAATTATTCATACAATATTAACTAATTATTTTATTCAAGATATATATTTCAAACTAAAAATTTAAATCCATGTAGATGCACGAAAATTTTACAGTAGACATTTCAAAGAAATTTGATCCTATTTATTAAAAAAAAAAGTCTGGCCAGCCCATAAGCCTATCTGGGTCGAACACCTATTTCCACCCTTTATAAAATCAACTCACGAGATTTTGTCCTGTGCACCCTCAATTTTATCTCCCACTTCCCATTTCTTTACTAAAAATTATTTTGCCTTTTTTTTTTAATTTGTCTAGAACGATGAAAAAAATTTACCATTCCATTTTCTCACCCCACTTTCGAAATGATATTTATCAGGAAATTCTAAAACTTTTGAAACTTTAGATTAATGTGAAAGTTCTGAAGTATAATTTTCCAGAAAGTTTCGAAAGTTTAGATGAATTTGAAACTTCTGAAACACGTATCATTTGAAAATTTCAAACATTCGAAGTAACTCAATTTCGAAAGTTTCAAAAAATTAGAAACTTTCGAAAGTTTCAATTTTAAAAAAAAAGTTATTGATGTTTGTTGTAATTAAATATTCATCACCGATCAGGTATTATTATTATTTATAATCCATCACCGATCAAATTTTTAATATAGCAATATATTTGATGTTTTATTTGAAATATATTTTATAGGTATTTTCCTCTCGAGAAGTTGTATTTGAATGGAAAAAACCATTGAAAAAACCATTGGAACCAAAAAGAGAGGAATAAAAGACAAATTGATTTTGGGATGCGAAAGAGGTGAAAGATATAAATCAAAATCAATAGTAACTTGTTTTCATAAGGAAAATTGTCCGTTTACTCTCAGATGTATATCGTTAAGTGTCGGTGAAGAATGAAAAATTAGTGTTCATTGTGGAACACACAATCATGATTTACTTGATACTATAACCAATCATTCTTATTTGGGCGTTTAAATGAAGAAAATAGGAAATTTGTCAATGACATGACAAAGTATAAACTTGCAGCTAGATTCATTTTAAATGCTTTGAAAGGGAGAAATAAAATTAATCTCACAATTAATATATAAAGCAAGGAGTATTTATCGATCATCACTGAAAGGTTCATACAAAAAAATGCAGCATCTGTTGAAGTTAATACAACAAGAAAATTATGTGCATTGGACAAGAAGGCGAGAGAATTAAGATGTTTTGAGAGATATATTTTGGACGCATATTGATTATATAAAGTTGTTAAACACATTTCATTTTATTTTAATATGTAATAGCACATACAAAACAAATAGATATCAGTTACCATTACTAGAAATTGTCGGTGTCACATCTATTAGTTTGACATTTTCGGTTGGGTTTGCTTATTTGGAACAAGAGCAACAAGTTAACTTCATATAGGCATTTAAAAATGTAAAATAGTTGTTCAAATCTGAGACTCTAATTTCTAAAGTTATTGTGATTGATAGAGATCTTGCCTTGATGAATATGATTATAGTTGTGTTTCCTACTTCAATATATTTGCTATGTCGTTTTCATATTGAAAAAAATATTGGGGCAAAATGCAAACAATATGTGAAAAAGGATAGACAAGAAGAAGTAATGGATTTATGGAAAAAATTGTATATTCGACTAGTGTGGAAGAGTATGATCATCACTTGCAACACTTTGAGCTAGTGTGTGCTGATATTATTCTTTTTGTTGATCATATGAAAGATTCATGGTTGACACCTTACAAAGAAAGATTTGTCAAAGTTTGGACTAATGGAGTGATACAATTGGGGAACACAACATCTAACAAATATTTTTAAATTATGATTTGTTTTTTTTTTTTTTTAGAAAATATGATTTACTAGTTTATGTGATTTGTTTTAATTTGTATTATTTAATTTATTGAGTCTGCTTATTGGAGATTAAAAACATGCTGCAAACTAGTTTTGGTGATTTGTGTAAAAGTTGGGATGTTGTGAATATGATGTTGAAGAACCAAATATGTATCATTCAATCTTCTTTTCAGAAAACCATCAAGGATGTTGAGCACGGGTATAATTCACTTTTTTTCTTTCAAAGTCTACATCAATATGTATTAAGGAAATGTTTTAAAAAAATTGACAAGCAGTTGCAAAAGGTGAAGATTGTAGGTACTGACAAAACAAAATGTGGTTGCTCAATCAGAATAACTCATGAATTACCATGTGCTTGTGAGTTGGCAAAGTTGCAGATATCTGATAACATTCATGTTTTTTTGGAGAAAGTTAAGCATTGAGCATGAATTGGAGGATGAAGAATCTTTATCAGATTATGACTTTTCAGAAGAGTTGGAAACAATGAAAGCGTACATGAAGAAACACAATATTGTTGGTCAAAGGATATTCAGGGCAAAGGTGCGTAAAGTTGTATTTCCACATAAAACATCAATACTTGCACCACCAGAGAAAGTGAGAACCAATGGAGCTAGTAAAAAGAAAAGAAAATTTGATACTCCTCATGATCCTTCATATTAGAAGTATGTTGATGTCTTTCAAGAATCTGCAAAACAACCATCTCAACGTTCTGCAAGGCAACCATATCAACATTATGCAAATCAATCATCACAGTATTTTGCAAGGTGACCATTTAACATACATTTTCCTACTTCTAAACTTTCCATGCATTCCAAAGTTTCGAAACTGGATATTTACATTTTTGGATTTTTGCATTTCGAAAGTTTCATGTTGAATGAAACTTCCGAAAGTTTCATAATTATTAGAAAAAATGCACTTCGAAAGTTTCATCATCATAGAAACTTTCGAAAATTTGAAAAAAATACTAATTCAAAGGTTAGTCTTATTTTTCAATTTCAACGGTTTCAAATTTTCGAAATTTTGACCATTTCAGATTCAGATATTTTAAACTTTCGAATGAAATAGATGAAAAAAAAAAAAGTAAAATTTTTTGAAATTTTTTATAGATGACACTAGGGACTAAATAGTATTTTCCATTCATCGGGGTGAGAGGTAAAACTTTAAATGGGGTGTGTGCACGGTCCAATTCCCCCAACTCAACACATACCCAAAGAATTTCAAATAAAACCATTCCCAAGTGTCCCACTCTCGAACCCACTAACCCTTTCTCTTTTCTTTACTGCCTTTCCATTTCCATCGCAGAAACAAAACACGCTCAATGGCTTCACAACAAGAATCAGAGGTTCCCCCAAAGAAGAATACTACACCTGTACGCAACAACAAATCATACTTCCAAACTCCCAACGGCAAAATCTTAACACCCAACAAATCAAACCCACCGTTTACATGACTCACGGCTACGGCTTATTGAAGACAACAACAACAACGAAGACGATTCTTCCGCCACTTCCAAACCCCACACCACCGCCATCGTCCATCTACCTCAACCCCTCGAGTATTCTTGGACCTTCTGGTTCGATAACCCTTCTGCCAAATCAAAACAACCTTTTTGGGGTACTTCTATTCGACCTTTCTACACTGTCGCCACTGTTGAAGAGTTTCGGAGGTAAAGTTTCAATCTTTTTATTTTTGGGTTCCATTAAAAAAATTGCTTTTTTATAAGGATTAATTAAAAGATACCCTTTTTTTATTTACGTTAATTTGTATATATGATTGCAGAATTTGCCTATGGTGAAAGACAAGGAACAAGAAAAGATGGACAGGAAGACGAGTGGGTGCCCAGAGATAAAAAGGCTACACGTTTGGTCATGTAAATTATGAAGATCCTCATTTCAATGTTGGTTTGCTTGTATTTACTATTCATGGAAATCATGACGATCCGGCTGTCGTGGTATGAGTCTTGTGCACCTTTGATGTTAGTTGTATCTATAGTGTTTTTGGGTTCTTGTTTTTGTTTTTTTTTCTTTCCTTCCTGTATGGTTGTCATGTTTGCTTCTGTTTTGCTAAGTTATTCTGTTATATGGTCGGATCACAAAATGTTTGACAGGGTGACTTTCTTATTGGTGGAGTCTTTATAATAGGATATAGAATTTGGCTTCTCTGAGGTGAGGGGTTTGTTCATTTTAGGTGGGGAAATTGTGGGATTATAACCGTCGATTGATTGTTACTCGTTCAGGCTATATGAAAATCCAATGGCCTTGGCTTGGTTTGTTCATTGCCGCATTTAAACTCGGTCAATCAAGATGAAAGATGATACTAAGAAATAATGTTTCAGGATTTTCTGTGTTTGTTGGAAATTATTGGTCCTTTTGAAAGTTGGCATTTTCTAACATTTGACATGATCTATGCTCGGTAACTTTGTTTACAAATTTTAACTATGTCTAGAGTTATTAGCCTTGTACTTTGCATTGTAGCAAAAATAATTCAGAGTAGCATTGAGAAACGTGTTGTTTATACACTGTTGCATAAGCATGGGTTTTTACATTATGCCTAGATTGTATGTAATGTTGAAAGTTTGATGATCTTGATTTATTTATTTTGCTTTTGAATTTCTGACAGAAGATCTCCGAATAGGTGGGTTTATACTAGGAATAATAGAAGGGGGAACAAGGGATTTAGAACCTTAGCAACAACTATTAATAAAAATATAAATAATCATGATAGCAGAATAATAACTGCTTTCAGTTTTGTTGGAATTTGTAGTTTTGTACGGCGTAGTTATAGACCCTATGAAGAGATGGCACAGAAAAAAGAAGACAAAGCTGCAAATCTCATGAAGGAAGAGGGAGAGCATATGAAACTTCAGAAACATGAAACCTTGCAATTGCTCAGGAAAAAGGAAAAAACTGAAGACATGATCAAGGAAACAAAATTGAACTGTTAGAAGAACAAAATTGTCATGAAATCATACTCACGGTATACTTACCCTCTTCTTGTTCATACTTTACAGAGAAACAATACATTCTACATTTTCGGCGTTTGCTGTGTTTTTGACCTTGATACGTTCTTTGCGTCATTGCTGTATTTGTGTCATTGAGTTTAGGTATTTTTTTTTCTTCCACCTTCACATAGTTTCTCATATTGTATGAAATCTTTGTATTTGGTGCTAGATTTTGATTATTGTAATTGTTTTGTTATTAGTTTAGTTTATTGTTTCAAGATTTTTGCACATATAATATTTTGTGACCAAGTTAAGAAATTTATTGTGTAATGACTATTGGTTCAAGTTTTGAATAAGATTGTTAATTGTTGTATCTTCTATTCTGTTTAAATTTTGTTTAGCCACTTTATGGTTTTGTTGTGTGTTTTTAATTTTCTTCTGTGTATGAATGATTGTTCTTGTTAATGGTTTATTACAATGTAGAGTTGTTAATTTATTGTTGATAATATTTGTTGTGGATGGAATTTTTAATTCTTGCAGATTTGGTGAACAATTTGGGTACAATCACAAGTTGAAGGCTCTAGGCGATTTAAAAGTTGAATTGGTGTTTGAGCAGAGATTGTAGTGTCTATGGTTATGAGAAAGGTATGGACTCAACTGTTTTGAGAAATCTTAAAAGTTGAATTTGTTGTTTGTAAGATTGTTGATGTAATTCAATTTTTTAGGCTAGATGCAATTTGTTTTCATTACTTTGAGTACAACCAGGCCATATCACTCCACATGGAAATTAATGTTTTTTTTCTAGCTCTTAAGTGATGTATATACTTTTGACAAATTGAATGATGTGTTTGTATCAATTTTAATGCTTGCATGTTTTGAGTTTGATTGCCTGATTTTTTGTATGTGTTTTTCTCGTGGATGAGAATGGAAGTCATAGAAATGGAAGTGCATAATGGTAAGGTGTTGACTATATTGTGTTGACTATATTGTATGTTTTTTTTTTACCTTTTGCTGCAAATTGTGTGTTGGAAGGTGGGGAATAAATTTGGGGGAAATTGGGTATGTTTTTAGCTTATGTGTTTTTTACCTTTTCTAATTTGTATTTACTTTAATGATTTGCCATTATTTGAGTATCATGCATCATTTGTTTATTGGTGCTGTGTTTGCAAGTCCGTTTGCTGAAAACATAATGATGTTCATAAATTTGAAATATGTTGTTTTATTTATATTGTTGTAATTAAATCATAGATTTGGTGTTAATATTCTATTTGAGTTATTTATTACCTCTATCATGTTTTGATTTTGAGCGATTGATCTTGTTTAAGTTTAATTAGCTTGATGTTAATATTATAGTGTTGAGTATATGTGAAAAAGTGAGCTTGAATTTAATATATATAGTTATGTTTTTTCAGGCAACACATAGGATTGCCAAGAGATAGAAGAAGTTCTTCTAAGTCTAGTTGGTAGTCTAATCATGGAACAACATTAAGAACAACATTAAAGACTATCTAGATGATCTATGAACTAAGTTTAATGTTGTTTTGCATTTTCAGTCATCCTATTAATGTTTTGGTTTTCGAATATTTAAACTAATTTACTTATTGTTTTGATTAGATTCAATGTATGGTTGTTACTTTTGAATATTTTGTATGAATTGGATTTATTTATAATTTTATGTTTGTGTATTAGTTATATAAATGAGATTTATGAGTATTTTTTTATGTTAATTATATTTTAATAAATTAACAAAAATCAAAAACTTAAATTTGCGATGGTTTAAACCGTTGCCAAAAGTACGTAGAGGCGATTAGAATTGTCG
>JBBPBS010000249.1:4878984-4899179 GCA_037974835.1 Cicer judaicum
GCAGCCCGGAGAGTCTATTCTAAACTTACAAAAAAGGTTATCCCACTTAACCAATCATTTGACGGGACTCAGAAAAATCTTCACCAATGATGAATTAAATCTAAAAGTACTAAGATCATTGACAAGGGCCTAGCAACCAAAAATGACAGCAATCTCTAAAAAGAAAAGCCTATCCAAAATGTCTCTTTTTGCACTATTTGGAAAACTTCAAGAGCACGGAATTGAACTTGGAAGGTTAGAACAAAATGAAAGTTAAGAAAAGAAGACAAAAAATATTGCTCTAAAGACCGAATCAAGAGAACAAATCAAGGACGACAATTCAGATGAAGATGAAAACATTATTTTTCTTGTTAAGAAATTTGGTAAGTTTCTTAAAAATGACAGAACATTCAAAAAGAAAAGTTTCAAGAAGAAAGATAGTTCTACTTCAAATCAAAACTTCACTTGCTTTGAATGTGGAAAACAAGGACATATCAAAGCAGACTGTCCAAACCTTGCTAAAAAGAATGCCATAAAAAAGAAAGACTTCAAGAAGGCATACATAGCTTGGGAAGACAACGAAGTGAGTTCATCTTCAGAAATAGAAAGTGAAGAATGCGCCAATGTTACATTAATGGCATCACATCAATCAGGTGATGAAGAAGAGGTTAGTAATATAGACTCTCCTCATCATAATAAAACTAATAGTGAATTAATTATAGAATACAATGATGCTCAAAATGCAATTAAGGAATTACTTATTGAATGTAAAAATCTGTGTAAACTAGTGTCAACACAAAAGAAACAAATCTCAAGTCTACAAGAAAAAGTTGACATTATGAATAAAAATTCTGAAAAACTAAAACAGAATTTTACATGCAATAAATGTGATTCCCTCTCTTTCAAAATTGTTCAATTAAATAGGGTAATTGAACGATAGAAAATGGACAAATAGGATTGAAAAATGTTTTAAATATGCAAAGATACTCAAATGACAAAAGTGGTCTTAGATATTCAAAATTTGATAAACCAAACTTGAATAAGACTATTTTTGTTAAAGCAAGTAATCAATCCAATCAAGAAAAGATTATAGTTATGAAAAAGGATCATCATTATAAAGAGAGAATTATTCAAAATAAATCTCATACACATGCTACTAAAAATAGATTTAATCCTACTTGTTCTTATTGTGGTCTTCATGGTCATATTAGAAACATTAGTGTTCCAAGAGGGCATTACGTATGGGTACAGAAAGGTACTAACCATCAAGGACCCAAAGCACATTGGGTACCTAATAAAGTTTGATTTCAATTAAATAGGTATGCAAGCAAGGTATTTCAAATATATGGTACTTAGATAGTGGATGCTCTAAACATATGACGGGTGATGTAACAAAATTTTCAGCCTTAACGCTTGAGTCAAAGGGATATGTAGTCTATGGAGACAACAACAAAGGAAAAATTTTAGGCATTGGAAAAGTCGGTACAGCACCATCCCCCTCGATTGAAGATGTCTTATATGTTGAAGGTCTAAAACACAATCTCATATTCACATGGATCATTTAAACAAATTGGTCAAGCATGATCTTGTTGTAGGCTTACCAAAAATGAAATTTATAAAGGATAAATTGTGTGGCGCGTGTCAAAAAGGTAAACAAATAAAAAGTTCTTTCAAATCTAAAAATGTCATTTCAACCTCTAGACCACTACAATTGATACATATGGACTTGTTTGGTCCATCAAGAACCAAAAGGCTTGGTGGAAACTCATTTGGATTAGTTATTGTTGATGATTACTCAAGGTTCACTTGGACCTTATTTTTGGCAAGTAAAAATGAAGCTTTTAAGGTATTTAAAAACTATGCTAAGCTAGTCCAAAATGAACAATCTGCCAAAATTGTATCAATTAGAAGTGATCATGGAGGAGAATTTCAAAATACTTCATTTGAAGAATTGTGTGAAGAAAATGGCATTTTCCACAACTTTTCTGCACCAAGGACACCACAACAAAATGGGGTTGTTGAGAGAAAGAACAAATCTTTGGTAGATCTCACAAGAACTATGCTAAGTGACTCAAACCTACCAAAATATTTTTGGCAGATGCTGTAAACACATCATGCTATGTTTCCAACTGGGTAATCATTCGACCAATTCTTAAGAAAACTCCGTATGAACTCTACGAAGGAAGAAAACCCAATATCTCTCACTTCCACATTTTTTGATGTAAGTGTTTTGTGCTAAACAACGGTAAAGATAACCTTGGAAAATTTGATGAAAAAGCTGATGAAGGTATATTTATCGGTTACTGTTTATCTAGTAAAGCATTTAGAATCTTCAATAAAAGAACTTTATTAGTCGAAGAATCAATGCATGTAACTTTTGATGAAACTAACCCCATAAAAGAGGAAAATATTATTTCTTGTGATGATGATGTTTTTGAAAGCGATGATACAAACAAAGAACATCAAACTGATCAACCAAGTCAAGAAAGTGAAGTCATGGAGAACCCATAGATATCACCCAATCGATAACATCATAGGTGATATCATTAAAGGAGTCACAACAAGATTAAAACTACAAGATGCTTGCTTAAACATGACATTTGTTTCTCAAATCGAACCCTCCAAAATTGGTGAAACACTTAAAGATGGTCAATGGATACTTGCCATGCAAGAAGAACTCAATCAATTTGAAAGAAGTCAAGTATGGGAACTTGTTCCTAATCTTGGAAATAAACACATCATTGGTACAAAATGGGTGTTTAAAAATAAACTTGATGAGAATGGCATAGTTGTCCGCAACAAAGTTAGATTGGTCGCTCAAGGATACAGTCAAGAGGAAGGGATAGATTTTGACGAAACATTTGCTCAAGTAGCAAGATTAGAAGTAATACGTTTACTACTTGCGTATGCTTGTTCCATGAACTTTGAGTTATATCAAATGGATGTGAAGAATGCCTTTCTCAATTGATACATAAATGAAGAAGTATATGTCAAACAACCATCTGGCTTTGAAGATTCCAAAAATCCTTCACATGTTTACAAATTAAAAAAGGCTCTATATGGTCTAAAACAAGCTCCAAGAGCTTGGTATGATAGATTAAGCACCTTTTTATGTGAATCAGGATTTGAAAAAGGGAAAGTCGATAAAATATTATTTGTCAAAAGAGATAATGGTTACACCTTATTGGTCCAAATATACGTTGATGATATAATATTTGGATCAACAAACAATGACATATGTGAAGAGTTCTCTTCAATAATGCGAGGAGAATTTGAAATGTCCATGATGGGAAAATTAAACTATTTTCTTGGACTTCACATCAAGCAACTTGAGCATGGCATCTTCATAAATTAGGTAAAATATTGTAAAGAATTACTCAAAAGATTTGAAATGGAAAACTGCAATGAAAGTACAACTCCAATGGGCTTCAGAACTTATGTTGATAAAGATGCATCAAGTATTTCAATCGACATATCCAAATATTGAGGTATGATTGGATCTTTATTATATCTAATAGCCGACCGACTAGATATTATATTTAGTGTTTGTTTGTGTGCAAGATTTCGGGTGGATCTGAAAGAATTGCATCTTGTAGGCGTTAAAAGAATTATGAAGTATTTGAAAGGAGCGACAAATGTAGGCCTATGGTACCCCAAGGGTAGCATATGTAGCCTAGTTGGATATTTTGATTTAGATTATGCAGGATGCAAAACGGATTGTAAAAGCACAAGTGGCACTTGCCATATCGTAGGCAATGCACTAGTATCTTGGTCTTGCAAAAAGCAAGCTTGTGTTGCACTTAGTACTGTTGAAGCTGAATACATAGCAGCAGGAAGTTGATGTGCCCAGATTCTCTGGCTCAAACATCAATTACATGACTATGGCGTTGATCTCGGATGCATTCCCCTAAGATGTGACAATAAAGTGCAATAAACATCTCAAAGAATCCAATAATGCACTCTCGGACTAAACACATCGATATACGTCATCACTTTCTACGCGATCATGTGCTTAAAGGTAATGTTGAGGTAACATTTGTTGATACACACAATCAATTGGCTGATATCTTTACAAAACCTTTACCTAAGGACTCATTTTATAAGATCTGAAGAGAACTTGGCATTTTAAATGAAAACGATCTTTGAAATTGCATGATACATGTAGTCTGTCATCTCTCTTAAAAAATTTCATCTTAAATTTGTTAAAATAAAATTTCTTGATGATTATTGTTTCTTGATATATAAATTTGTGTGTTACATGTTGAGATTTCCATAAAAATTTAGTTTTTAAGCAAAAATTCGCATACGTAGTTGAATACAAATATCTGTATTCGAATACATACTTTTCTAGAAATTCTTGTATTCGAATACAACTTATGTGTAGTCGAATACACGTTCCCAGAACAATGTGTATTCGAATACAACTAGGTGTAGTCGAACACACCTTCACGTTTTTGCCCTGATATAAAAGTTGTTTCAAATTTTAGGGTTATTTCACATTCGGTATTCAAATACACAACTGTAGCCTTCTCTCTCTTCTCTAAAAATCTCGTCCATCCTCCTTTCACTAAGTTACGCATTCACCCAACCTTGCAAACTACATCAATCTTTACTTCTTTCTTGTCATTCATCATCAGATTTCTCACATATCTCACATTTTCTCTCAAACCCATTTTTCCACAAAACCTAATTTCTCACCATGGATGCCCGCAAACGAGGACCATAAACCAAGCATGCAACAGTAAGTCCCTTAAAAAAACGAACAAGGAATCCCAACATCACAGATTTATCCCGGCTTCTACACACACCGGAAGAAATTGATCGTTTTTGCATATTCTACTCTGACAAGCGACTCATCATTCCAAAATATGGTACTTTAAACTCTTTCTCTGCCTTTAAATTTCCTGAGTTTCTAAAAGCACAACATGTTGAAGAGTTTATAGGTTACAAAGGTCCTGTTTATCCTGACTTAGTTAGGGTTTTTTATTGCATCCTCATCCAAGATGGAAAAATGCTGGTATATCGAGTTAAGGGTAAAACCATTCGATTCAATACCAAAACCATAGGAGAAATTCTGAACATCCCCTTTAAAGGTCAAAAGTTTTGTCCCAACAACTTGTGTGAATGGGCAGATATCTCTAAGTATGATGCGTATGTTGCCCTATACCAGTTTGACAGACGCACAATGGAACAAAAGATGACTCATGATGGTTCCAAATATGCCCAACAAAGGTATGAAGTGGGAAATCTTACCGTTGATTATCGCCTTTTGCACTATTTCCTTAGCTACATTCTGGTTCCGAAGGCTGGAAATTACTCGAAAATTTCGGAGTTTGAATTACAGATTATGAATTTCATGTATGAAGGTTGTCAACTAAACTGGGCATACTTTATGACATCTGTCATGTTTGGGTCTCGAGAGACAATTAATGGATCAATCTCTTGTGGTTTGCAAGAGGACTAGACGTACCCTTGGTTATAAGGGGAACCAAAATCTATTGTGTTCATTTATTTACTACACCTTTTTATTAGTAGACATTATATTAACTCAGAAAACTCAACTACCATTTCGCTGAAAAAAAAAAAAAATTTACTAACACCTGATTCACCCCCCCTCTTAGGCGTACTTTTGTACTTACACCCTAAACCATAAACCCTAACTTTAAACCTAAACCCTAACCCTGAACCCTAAACACTAACCTTAAATCATAAACCCTAAACGCTTACCCTAAACCCTAAACCCAACCTTAATCTATGACCCTAACCCTAACCCTTCAAACCTTAAACTCTGACCCTAACCCTAAACCATAACCCTAAACCCTAAACCCTAACCCTAACCTTAAACTCTGACCCTAACCCTAACCCTTTAAACCTTAAACTCTGACCCTAACCCTAAATCTTAACCCTAAACCCTAAACCCTAACCCTATAACCCAAACCCTATACCTTAACCATAAAACTGAAACCCTATACCTTAACCCTAACCCTAACTCTAACTCTAAACCCTATACACCCTAAGCTCTAACTGTAATCCTAAACCCTAACCTTAAACGTAAACCCTAAACCCTATAACCTAACCCTAAACTCTAACCCTAACATTAACGCTAAAACCCTAACCCTAAACCTAAATCCTACCCTAACCCTAAAACCAAAATCTTGTACCTTAACTCTAAACCCTAACCCTAAACCCTAACTCTAACCCTAACCCTAAACCATTTAACCTATACAATAAACCTATACCCCTCACCATATACCCTATACACTAAACCTATACCCCTCATCATATACCCTAGATCTACCCTTAACCCTATACCGTAGAACTAGCCCTAACCCTATACCCAATACCCATTAGCCAATAACCCAATTACACTAACCCTAGTCCGATACCCTAAACCCTATTCCTAAACCCTAACCCTAACCCTTTAAACCTTAAACTCTAACCCTAAACCCAAACCCAAAACCATAACCCTAAACCCTAACCCTAAACCCTAAATCATAAATCCTAAACCCTAACCCAAACCTTAAACCCTAAACCCTAAATCCAAAACCTTAAACCCTAAAGCCTAAAGCCTAAACCCTAACCCTAAACCCTAAACCCTAACCCTAATCTTAAACTCTGACCCTAACTCTTTAAACCTTAAACTCTAATCCTATCCTTAAACTCTAACCCTAAATCTTAACCCTAAACCCTAAACCCTAAAACCCAAACCCTATACCTTAACCCTAACCCTAACTCTAAATCCTAAGCCTTAACTGTAATCCTAAACCCTAACCTTAAACTTAAACCCTATACCCTAACCCTAAACTCTAACCCTAACATTAACGCTAAAACCCTAACCCTAAACCTAAATCCTTCCCTAACCCTAAAACCAAAATCTTGTACCCTAACCCTAAACCCTAACTCTAACTCTAACCCTAACCCTAACCCTAAACCATTTACCCTATACACTAAACCTATACCTCTCACCATATACCCTATACACTAAACCTATACCCCTCATCATATACCCTAGATCTACCCCTAACCCTATACCCATTACCCCTAACCCTATTCCGTAGACCTAGCCCTAACCCTATACCCAATACCCGTTACCCAATTACCCTAACCCTAATCTGATACCCTAATCTTAAACCCTAAACCTTAAACCTAAACCATAAACCCTAACCTAAACCCTAAACCATAAAACTGAAATCATATACCCTAACCTTAAATCCTATACCCTAAATTATGTACCCTAAATCCTAAATCTAAATCATATACTTTATTGTCTCTGGATTGAATCGAATGACTCGATCTCTATAAATATATTGTCTCTTCAATAAATCATATTAAATAAGATGATTCAATCTTAAAAAAAAAATTAAAATAAAATTAACACTTATAAAATATCACAAAGTATATAACTTAAAAAGTCACAACTTAGATAGAGAGGACTTTTAATTCGATTTCTTTAATTAAATACATATCGACAATATACTAAATGAATTAGTATATTCTAAATCTATGGTTGTCGATGTGAATAAAGAAGAAGAGATAGGGCAATGGCTAAAATTATGTTACTTATTATTATTATTATTATTATTATTATTTTTATTATTATTATTATTGTTATTATTATTATTATTATTTATTATTTGAGATTGTATAAAATATAAAAACAAGAGTGTGTTCTTCCATCAATACGTGTGTTCTATTTCCCCAATGTGCCATTTTTAATAAAAAAACTTATTTCCACCAAATTGGTCTGGTTCGATTAAACCACCGAGTCGTCGGTTTTCATCAGGTTTAGTTGATTCACGTTGGTTCATATTGATTTAAGCGCATGGTCGATCCCATAGGCTCAGTCAGACGATCAATCTGGCCAATTCAATTCAGTTTTTAATAAATTAAAAATATCTACTATAATATAAGTATGATTATTGAGTATTTTTTTTTCCTATTTATTGTTTTATGCATAATACATATATTTTGTTGTTTTAATAAAAATATTACCGTAATTTACTCACACAATTGTGATATTTTGAATTTGAACTCGAGAGATAATATTAAACATAATAACAATATATGATATTTTGAATTTGAACTCGAGACATAATATCAAACATAATAACAATACGTACATATAATTTATACATATATATTAATCCTCCTCTATACCAGTAAATGTTTCTATTTATATATACATTTAGATTTAGAGTGAGTATATTATCTTTCATCAATTTCATTTAAAAGATATTTAATAGACACCATAATAATCAAATGATTTAACTAATTTATATGTGAATTGTTACTTTTGTTTTGGTATAACATGAATTATCATTTTTAACTAATAGGTTAATGATAAATATTTGTGTTATTTATAATTTGTGTAATATTTTATAATTTTCATTCATAAAATTAAATATCTATAAATATCTATTAAATATCTGAGATGATATTATCCAAAATGAGACTCTTACAAGGTATTTAAAGAATGATTTACATTATCCCTAAAATGGGCCAAAAGTCAATTCTTTATACCCATATTAAGCTTATACTACTTAACTAAAATTATTAAAATTCAAATTAAACACAAATAAAACTAAAAACTATTACAAAGTCTTGACTTGAAATATTCTTTGTTTTTCCTCTTAATTAGCTCATTTTAGGTCATCATCATTCCCTCATTCTTAGAAGAAATTTGACCTCGAATTTAGCTCAATCATAACCTACAAGAAGAAAAACACAAGTCAAAGACATGGAGAACAATGTTAACGCTACTACCAAGATTAAATGGAAATTGTGAAAAACCATTAAATGTGTCAAGTAGGTGAATCACAATTCCACTTTTTGCATTCAACAATCCAACATATTCATTTCAAAAATAAGGGGTTTTCAATATAGAGATAAAATAATACCTCTTGAAATTGACATTAAGTACCAATGTTATTTTTCTTGGATTTGAATTGGAGACGAACAAGAAGTTATTTTGTATTTCTGTAGGCTTCAACGCAAGTTGAGCTTCATGGACATTCCTTTTATCATAAATAAATAAATGTTCTTTTTGAAACAAACAAAGTCTCTCAAACAAATAAGGAGTACTATATGGAAGTTTAAAATATTTGTCAATAAAAGAAAGAGTAAGGAGAGGTGTAGTAGTGCAACTATCAACTAATTTCACATGCAAACAGTTATCCTTCATAAAAAATCTTAAGATACTACCTTTATTTTTAACACAAGAGTAAGTATTTAAGTTAGCAAACAAATGTTTCTTAAGAATCTCAACACATTCTTCAAAAAAATTATCATCAACCAAAGTTACTTTAGAAATCACACCAACGCATTTATCAATAAAATCATTCAAGTCTTGGCTCATAGTTAACAAATCAAGTTAGGCATTTCAACATGAACATTTGCAAACCTATCAAGCATATGAGGAAGAAACTTGTCAAACAATTTAAGAGAAACTTGAATTAAAGTAGTAGAAGAATTAAAGTTGCTAGGATTCAAACTAATATTTTTCTTGCAAAGATCCTTTTGAGAAACATTTGGCCAATCACCTTTAATTTCAATGGATTGTGGGCATTCCTTATTTGGAGACCTATTTTCAAGCTTTTGAACATAAAAATCGACAAAGATAGGAAAATAGTTAGACTCAATTTCTTGCTCTTTATCTCTCAAATTTTGTTCCACTTCACCTTTCTTTTCTTTAATTTTCATTTTCTCTCTCAACTATAACTTATTTTTTTTCCTCTTTCTCTTTCTTTTCTTTGATTTTGTCTTTTTCTCTCAAGGCTAGTTTCTCTACTTTTCTTGCCTCTTTTGTATATCCATTTTCATAAAGATATTTCACATACTCTGGATCCAATACAAAATCTATAATATATTCTTTATATGATAAACTTTCCTTTTTTTTTTCCTTTCTTTTTTTTCTTGTTCCTCCTTTTTATATTGTTTGTGTTTTTTCTCTTTCGCATACCTCATATCATCCCTCTCAAAATCTCTTTGCCTAATTTCTTTTGCCCTATCAATCTTTTCATATCTCATTTCATCCTCACCATAATCTTTATATCGTCTTTCTTTTTCTTTATCTCTCCTTTCATACCTCATTTCCTCCTCATCATAATTTTCACATCTTCTTTCTTTTTCTCTAAACCTCCTCTCATATTTCATTTCCTTCTCATCATAACATCTATATCTTTTTTTTTTGTTTCTCTATTTCAAACATATCTTTATTTTGAGAAGATCTTCCATGGTGAGATCTCATATCTCTTTCATTCACAAACTGTTCTCTCAAGGCATTCATTTGATTATTCAACATTTTTGTAAAGTGATCCATAAGATAAGTGATTCTAGGAGAAAGGGGATTTGGTTCACTTTCACTCATGATTTCAAAAACAATAAATCAACGAGTATCACAATAATCAAACAAATAACAAGAACAAGATAAGAAAATAAAAATAAGGCCCTCACCACTCACTAAGTGTTTACACTCAAGAAATGTATCACTCGTGTATATCATTCAATGATGGTTTTTTTTTTCCCAATGATGTGCACTCTTGCCTTTTTCCACTCAAACTCCTCTTTCAAGTTCTTTAAAAGAACCCAAATAAGAATCCAAATCAAATAAAAGAAACATAATGTAACAAGTCCACAAAAACTATCAACACAAGAGTTTTAAGAAGAAAAACTCTAAGACAAAACTAAGAGATTTAAAATGACAAACAAGAAGAAAAAAAACTAGGTAAATGAAGGCACACTCAAGTAGATTATAAAAGAAACAAGAAAGATTAAAATTAAATGACTAAGTGATTCAAATTTGTGGGAGGTAAGATACTAAAATCAAACTTGCAATGCCTAAAATAGGTAAGAAGAATGCAACATATGTTTGATGTTTCATTAAGAACAACTCTGGAATTTTTTTTATTTTGTTTTGCAAAATGCCATTTTTTCAAAAGTGCTTTTGTGCAGAATAACTTTTTGCAGCATTTGTATTTTTAGATTTTTATTTGAATATTTGAATTCCTCTCATTTTTCTAATCAATTTAAGCTTTTGAAATTCTGGAATTGGACATGTATGGAAGAAATAACATCAAAAACAAATTTACAAGTCAAATTTTGGACCAAACAATTGCAAGTGAAGAAGATAATGAAACTAAACCCATATTTTGTCTTCGAAAACAGCAACTAAGGACTCAAAATTTCACCAAAATAACAACAAATAATCATCAAATTGAACCATCCAACAAATATTATAACACTTATAATGAAATAACAACTCAAAATTACACAAAAACAAATATCAAATGTCAAAAATTTAACCTAAAATTTCAAATTTTTCAAGAACTCCAATAACGTCAAAAACTTAAAAAGATATATTAAGAACAAATGTTACCACTTCGTGACAAACTCTGAATACCAAACGATGTAGATTTAAGTGCTTTCACGTGAGATTGAAGATCTAACCAAGTGATTTCTTGAGATAAAGTGGTTAAATAAAAGGGAAAAGAAATAAAGAAACATAAGTTAGATAAAAAAGGCGCCACAATCATGATTGATAAGTCAATGTGGGATCGCTACAATGGTAAGGAATCCATTGATAAGATTCAAACAAATTCTAATCTAAGAAATCAAATAGGAGACACATCTCATTCACAATTCTCATTAGAGAAATTCTAATTCATTTCACAATTATCCAAAATGAGACTCTTACAAGATATTTAATGAATAACTTACCTTATTCCTAAAATGGGCCAAAAGCCAATTCTCTATACCCATATTGGGCTTATACTACTTAACTAAAATTATTACAGTTCAAATTAAACACAAATAAAATTAAAACTATTATAAAGCCTTGACTTGAAATATTCTTTGTTTTTCCTCTTAATTATCTCATTTTAGGTCCTCTTTATTACTAAACACATTTTTTTTAATCTAATAATATTTTTAAGCAAGTTTAGTAAGCTATAAGCTGATTTATTGCGTAATGTCTTTGATTTTGTTGAAGTATGTCTTTTTTGACAAAATCGCCAGATTGATTTTACAAAACTTGATTGCAAAACATTTATGTCAATTCAAAACATGGATTTAGGTGTCAAATAATTTAGTATCAAATATATGAAACGACAAGTTGGTTTAGGATGCAAATTTTGATGTGAACCATTTTGATAGAAAGTCAAAGATGGATTGATGCTTAAAAATTTCATAAAAATTATTTAAAACTCCAATACAAACATTGCCTTTTAGAAGTAGAAATGATCACCTAATCTCGACAAAAGGAAATGAAGTGTGACTAAAAACTCAACTTGTGTTGGTTACTTTTTCATGTTTTTGTTAAATGGAAATCAATTAAGTTACTATTTTAGCCATAAGAGGACTATAAACTTTTACTTCCTTGAGAGACATCGTCGTTAGTTTCACATAAATTTTTAAGTTATGGTCGACCATGAATCATATATGATACTGGTCCACCTTAGGACATGTTAGTTCATGAAATCAAAGAACCTTTCATAAATTGTTAGATAGAGATCAAATATAAGTTATGAACAAATTTTTAGAGACATGTTCTAGCAAAACATGTACTAAATAATGTGATAACTCAACATTTATAATCTATTAAACTACCGATAGATTGAATTGATTGACGATTGTAAAATTTGCTCTTTTGTTTGATGATTTTTGTGCTTACTATACTAATCAACCTAATAAAATGTGAGAAAGTTTGAAGTGAAATAAAAAGTGTTATTGATGCAGGCGTGCATAGTAGGGGAGCACAGGGATATTTCAATGGCATTGTGGTCAAATATTAGCGTTGGGGTGTTCCTGTGCTGATTTTTTTTGGAGAAACAACATATTGCATATGAGAAAGAAATGTGGGAGAACGCACACAAAACAATGATAAACAAAGCTTATGAAGTCATCCGTTTGAAAGACTACACTTCTTGGGCCATTGGGTATTCATTTGCTAACTTGGCTCGGTCCATTATTAGGGACTAGAGGAAGATTCACCCTATTTCTATTTCTATTGTGGCTAAGGGATTTTATGGCTTTGGTGATGTTGAAGTGTTTTCGAGCTTGCCGACACAACTTGGTACGAGAGGTGCGCTTGGTGTAACCAATGTGCACATGAATGAAGAGAAGGAACAAAGGCTTAGGTACATAGCTAAAACCATCTTAGAGGTTCAAACTCAGTTGGATCTTTGATGAAACCAAGTAGATTGTCATGTGTCCTCAAACAATCACTACGCGAAAAATAAGATTTTACAGCGTTTTTTTAAGCATTTTACAACGTTTTTTCAAAAAAAAAAAAACGTTGTAGAATTAAGCGCTGTAAAAAGATACAACAACGCTTTTTAAAAATAAAAAAGCGCTATAAAATATGTAGATATATTACGGTGCACACAATATATGCATTATTATGCACCTTTTACAACGTTTATTGAAAAGAGTGTTGTAAAAGGTGGCAATATAATGCATATGATGGGTGCACCTTTTACAACGCTTATCTAAAAAGCGCTGTAAAATGTACACCTAATATATGCATTATATTGCCATATTTTACAGCGTTTATTTGAAAAAGCGTTGTAAAATGTGCACCCAATATATGCATTACAGTGCACATTTTACAACGCTTTTCATATAAGCGCTGTAAAATGTGCACCCAATATATGCATTATAGTGCATATTTTACAACGTTTTTTCAAATAACCGATGTAAAATGTGCTCAGTATATGCAATATAATGCACAATTTACAGCGCTTTTTTGAAAAAGCGCTGTAAAAGGTGCAAAAAAAATTTTTATTTAAAAACGATGTAAATTAAATTTTTGAAAAAGCGCTTTTGGGTTTTTTATGGCATTTTTTTAGAAAGCGCTGTCTTTTAATTTTTTTTCCAAAATTATTTTCATCTAGAATCAGTTCACAATCAATACACAAAAATAAAACACAAAAATAGAATCAGTTCACACAATCAGTACATAACTAGCTACCATATATTCAGATCCCTTAATATGTTAAATTTTTATATTTGTACAACAATACATATTTGTATACATATTCATATATTGTGCCCTATTCATATACATATAACTAACATAATTATACAGAACATAACTAGCTACCATATATTCAGATCCCTTGCAGCTGCTATTTCCCAGCAAATCAAATAATTTTCATTTCAAGCACATACTGACACCAGTCTTCCTTTAATTCCATTAGATCTTGCTCAGAGTATGTTGGACTGGAATTGTCAAAGTACTGTGCAATATAAAAATTTAACATATTAAGTTAGAATTAAATATATATATAATTTATATATGAAAATCATATAATGAAAATACCGTCCCGTTTCTGGGATAATAGTTTGATTCTTATCAAATATCTCCTTCATGAATGGCAATACATAATACCCACATATGATGTTGTTAGTTTGAAGAGGGCACTATAAAATAAAACATATAAGTCAATAAAATATTTGTGCATTGATTGTAAAGGCATATATTTGTAAATAAAAATATTTGTAAATAAAAATATTTGTAAATAAATTAATACATTTGTATTTCCTTCACTATCTTTTAGATAGAAATTTGGGAGGTAAGATCTAAAACCCCGATGTATTTTCCCGGCAACTCTCAATACGTAATTCTTTCTCACCTCATCAAGAACAAAAGCAGTCTGCAAGCAAAATAAAGATATAGTTTGAGTAAAGAGTAAAGTATTACAATGGAAAAAATTATAAATGACAAAAGAGTGGATCAAAAAAGTTACTTGTATATCATTCCACAATATATCTTTCGCATCTTTCAACACCTTATCTCTCCAATCATCAACGGTAATGGAGATATTCTGACGAACAACAGCCCCAATGTAACTTACAAACATGGAGTTGTTGGGGTCAATTGGCTGGCCACTCTCATTCCATCCAACCTAATAAACTCATATAGTAAGTACATGCTTTCAAAAAAGATAAAAAATAAACAGCAAACAGAGTATAGTATACCTCAAATTTTATGCCACTACTCCTTGCTTTTATGACCTTTTGCATGAGATGAGGGTCCGGAGAAATACGTAATGTGCAGGAATGAGGATTCACAGAAATATGGTTCGAAGAAATACGTAAAGAGGGTTACGTATTTCAATGAAAAGAGATAATGTGTAATGGGAGAGATGATCGTGGATGGAAATGTGGTTCGAACAGGTAGAGATGATCGTGTAAATAAGGTTCATAATGAAAGAGATGATAGGGTTCACAAAGGAAGATAAGAACGATGAAGAGGAGATGATAGTGAAGTTTATGTAATGAAGAGGAAACTGAAGTGGTTTACTAATGAAGAAGAAACTGAACGGTTTACTGTTATATATAAAACCCTATTACAACGCTTTTTTAGAAGTCTTGTACAACGCTTGTTGGAAAAGCGCTCTAAAAGGCATCCTTATTTTATTTTTAAAAATGCTCTTTTACAACGCTTTTTCAAATAAGCATTGTAAAAGACCTACTTGTTTTCCTATGTTATATGACTACTGTTTTTAATAGCCTTTTATAGCGCTTGTTGGAAAAGCGCTCTAAAAGGCCTCATTATTTTATTTTTAAAAAACATCTTTTACAGTGTTTTTTCAAATAAGCGCTGTAAAAGACCTCCTTGTTTTCTTATGTTATATGAATGTTTTTTTTAAAAGCCTTTTACAACGCTTTTCTAAATAAGCGCTCTAAAAGGACTCTTTATTTTATTTTTAAAAAGGCTCTTTTACAACGCTCTTTCAAATAAGCGTTGTAAAAGACCTCCTTATTTTCTTATGTTATATGAATGTTTTTTTAAAAGTCTTTTACAACGTTTTTTCAAATAAGCGCTCTAAAAGGCCTCCTTATTTTATTTTTATAAGGCTCTTTTTCAGTTCAGTTCAATTTAGTTCAGTTCAGTTCATGTAAATTACTAGGTTATATTAAATTACATGAACTTAGTATAAAACACTCAAATCAAGCTAAATATAAGAAGAAAATAAATTAATCAGAAAATCAAATACATGGCTGCTTATATAAAACAATTAAACATATGTTCAAACAATTAAATTACATTAACTGAATTCAGATTACATGGCTTATATAAAACAATTAAACATGTACATTAATATGCCCTTCTTCTTTTCCTGGTGGGATTCACATTTATTTGTCCATTTACAATACGAAACGATGGATTAATCCAAATTCCCTCATCATGATAATCTCTAAGATATAAACCATCATCAATTGAATCAATTTCATGTGGTTGTTGTGATGTTGCAAATAAAAGATCATTACCAACGTCTTCATCATTATTGTTATCATCACTTATTTTATTGGTCGATAGGACAAGAAACCATTATTCATCAGCAGGATCAATGACATAAAACACTTGTTGAGCTTGCGACGCTAAAATAAAAGGCTCGTCTTTGTATCTCACCCTATTAAAATCGACAAGCAAGAACCCTGAATCATCTATCCGAACGCCATTATTATTATCGACCCACTTGCAACCAAATATGGGAACACAAAACATTGTGTATTCTAACTCCCATATGCGCTCGATAAACCCAAAATATGATAGATTTGCATATATTGGGTTTTTGTCTTTTGCACTTGAGACATGCATCGCTTCAGCTACGAGAGTGACTCCGTTATTTTGCATAGTGGTCTGATCATCTTGTTATTTGGTATAAAATGTGTAGCCGTTAATAACATAACCAGTGTAAGAAAAGACATGTAAACTCAGACCATTTGCTAGCCATCTCAATCTCTGTGAAATTGATCCGGGGTTTATATAAAACTTTGACTTTATGTGATTTTTTAACCATGTTATAAAACTTCGATTGTGCTCTCGAGTTATCCAATTTTGATTCATATTCATCTTCAAACGAGATAACTAATCCATGTGTATTATAACATACAGTTGAACCTCATCATCATTGTGATGAACATACAATTGTGCCTACTCCCATTCTGTCCTTGATATAGTCATTAGTCTCCTTCCAATTATCCCTTCTCCTGATATTCTTCCTGAATGACGAGACATGGGAACCCTATAGATTCAACATTGGACAGATATTCAGTACAAAATTCAGCAGCTTCTTCAACAATGTATTGTTCTGTAATACAACCTTCTGGTCGACTTCTACTTTTTACGTACCCTTTTAATATTTTCATATATGGTTCTATCGGATACATCCATCTCATATAAGTTAGCCCACAAAGTTGTGTCTCCTTAACCAGATGAACAATAAGGTGAACCATTATATCAAAAAATGAGGGTGGGAAATACATTTCAGGCTCACACAAAGTAACAACAATTTCCCTCTGCAACGTCGGTAATTTATGAGGATCGATCACTTTTCTACAAATTTCTCTGAAGAAGAAACATAATCTAGTTAAGGCTCGTCAAACTTTTTCAGGTAAAATGGAATGTATACCTATTGGTAGCAAATGCTCCATTAGAATATGACAATCATGGGTCTTCAAACCTTTTAACTTGAGGTGTTTCATACAAACCAAAATTTTAATGTTTGAAGAGTATCCTTCTAGAACTTTAACTTCGTGTAGAAATTTACATAAAATAATTTTTTCCTTTATAGATAGAGTATCAGCGGCTGGAGGTAGATATGTGCAATTTCCTTTGTTTACGGGACTCAATTCATTTCTTATTCCCATATCAACCAAGTTTAATCTTGCATTGATGCCATCTTTAGACTTTCCTGGAACATTGAGTAACGTACCAATAACACTATCAGATACATTTTTTTCAATATACATCACACCGAGTAAATGTCTTATATACAATGACTTCCAATATGGCAATTCAAAGAAAATTGACTTTTTCTTCCACCCAGTTTTGACCAGCTCTCCCGCAAAAGGTTTGCCAAATTTATTGGTCGAATCTTGTACATTTTCAAGTATCTGATATCCATTCCATGCTAAAGGAGCTTTACCTTCCTCTGATTTTCCATTGAATGCATTTCTCCACCCACGATATTGATGACTATAAGGTAAAAATCTACGATGTCCAATAAATACATTCTTCTTACAATGTTTCAACCGCATCCAATTTGTACTCTCTTTGAATATAGGACATGCACACTCACCTTTAATGCTATATCCTGATAAATTACCATATGCTGGAAAATCATTAATTATGCCGAATAACATAGCCCTCAAATTGAAACATTCTTTCTTATACCCATCATAAACTTCCGCACATGTCTCCCACATAATTTTTAAATCTTCAATTAAAGGAGTCAAGTATAAGTCGATATCATTCCCCGGTTGTTTGGGTCCAGAAATTAACAGAGACAACATCATAAACTTACGCTTCATACATAACCATGGAGGTAGGTTATAAATCCACAAAATCATAGGTCACATGCTGTGTGAGATGCTTTGAAGACCATGTGGATTCATTCCATCAGTAGAAAGTGCAAGTCTTAGATTTCTTGACTCTATCCCGAATTCAGGAAACTCGTAATCAATTTTTGCCCATTATGGGGAATTTGCAGGGTGTCGAAACATTGCATTTGTAATTCTTTCATCTACATGCCATGTCAAGTATTTTGAATCTTCTTCACTACGATACATGCGCCTAAATCTTGGTATTATAGGAAAATACCACACGACTTTTGCAGGAGTAGATTCTTTCTTCTTATATCGAGAGACATTGCATTTTAGACACACCTTTAGTAATTCATATTCGTTTCTAAATAAAATGCATTCATTAGGACACATATGAATCCTTTCGTAACTCATGTCTATAGAGCACAAAATCCGTTTAGCCTCATAGGTTTGACTGGGAAGTTCATTATCATCTGGTAATATATCTTTTAAGAGTGTTAATAATTCTGTGAAGCTTTTATCAGACCATCCATTTCATGCTTTTAAGTTGTACAACTTTAATATCACCGACAGTCTTGTGAATTTAGTACAACCATTATATAATGGTTTCTCTGCATCACTCAAAAAACTCTCGAACATTTTAGGACAATCCCTAAGATCTTCTTCAATTGCTTTTGCAATCTCATCAACTCAGTCCGGCTCTGTAAACTACATGTTTTTTATTAAGACAAAAAAATCACCGATTATGGACAATGCAACAAGATCAAAAAGAAGATCAAATATCTTCACAATAAGCTTCAAAGTCCAAACAATAGATGATAAAATGTAAAGGTATATGATACAAACCAATAGTTCAAATACATGAGAACAAGTTATATTTACATATGCATTTAACATATTTTCAAAAGTCAAAACAACATTAACAAAACATTTAAAAACAATTTTTTTACTAATTACATAAGTGTATTCGAATACACCATGTTGTATTCGAATACAACTTAAGTCAGAGGCAAAAATTTAAATGTTGTATTCGACTACACACATCTGTAGTCAAATACAAGTTAAGTTAGTGGCCAAAATTTCTTTATGTGTATTCGACTACACACATCTGTAGTCGAATACAAGTTAAGTCAGTGGCAAATTTTCACTAATCTGTATTCGACTACACCAAAGTGTATTCGAATACAAGATGTAAAATTTGAATATTTTTGAACGTTACAAAGAGGTGTATTCGAATACACATATACTGTATTCGAATACAACTGAAAACATTACAATTTTTCAGATCTGGGATGGCTCTAGAACATTGTAATTTTTCATCAAACCTCTTGGATTAATAGCCACGAATTTGAAGGGATGTTTATGGAGTATAAATCCCCCATAAACTTCAGATCAAAAATACAATCCTTGAATCAATTACTTGAACAACTTTGAACAAAATTCTAATTTTTTACAAAGTACTTGCATTTCATTTTCATATCATTCAGAAAGGTTCTCAAGTACTTGAATTGTTATTGGATTGTTAATCAATATACCTCTCCTTATTCTTATTCAAAGTCATAGTGTATCACTTGTAAAAGAAAGTAGTGCTTTCTTAAAAGTAGTTTAATCTAAGATAGTGGTGTGCTATCTTAGAGGTGTTGTTAAAAGTTTGTAGCAAGAATCCCAGGGTGGGAGTTGTACATTTTCTAACAATTAGTGGATCAATCTCTTGTGGTGTGCAAGAGGACTGGATGTACCCTTGATTATAAGGGGAACCAGGATAAATCTTAAGTGTTCATTTATTTACTGCACTTTATTATTGGTAGACACTTTATTAAACTCAGAAAATTCAACTACCATATCACTAAAAACACAAAACTTTACTAACACCTAATTCACCCCCC